>JAAEAF010000913.1:0-211383 GCA_011037195.1 Triatoma infestans
GTGAATCTAAACTTTATAAAAGAACCTTTTCACTCCTCCCCCCGCCATCAATACTTTCTAAATGAACTTTTCGGAAAAAAATTTCAAACAAAATTGATAATTATTCATAGTTAATATGACAAATTTAATGAAATCCATCGGTGTTTTTAAAACTGGAAAAAGAAACTGCTTAGTAAAAACGCACTTCCGGTCAAGCGGTGTTCTAATTTAAATCTAATTAATATTATTTGAATTTATCTAATAAAATATTAAAATGAACGAAAATAGCACTTTTAGAGGCAAACATAACCCACCCTCCGCCATAAGCTTCCTTAAATGACTTTTCCCGGAGAAATTTTTTGAAATAAAAGTTTTACCTCTCTGTAAGTGAAGTTAATATTCAAAGTGTATAGAAAATTGCTGTCTTTGAGAAAATTGTAAAAAAAGTGGAAAATTCATTCAGTAAAGTAATACTCCGGTGAAGTAATGTCCTGTCGGATCACCAGGTGAAATCCAAACTGAATGTCAAGTTTGAACTTCTTACTCTTACAGCAAGTAAAACACAAATAAAAACTAAACTTACCCAAGTAAATATATTAGAATCACGTCTAGTGGCTACATATTTGTTCGATTTAGTATGCGAATGTAGTTTTCTGCATAAAATATTTTCCGTGTGGAAAGCGGTCGGAAAAAAATCCTTGCTTGCTCTAATAATTTTCCATTAAAATAGCCCCTCCCTTACGCACTATACACTAGACCAATGGGGTGTTTCTAAAACGTCCTATCATAAAGTTCCCCCCCCCCCCCCGGCCAAACTGTGTTCAGCTGGTGAAACTCCTCTACAACATAACCTACTTTACTATAAAATTTATATACAAAAAAAAGTTGTTTTTTTTTACGCGGAATCCCTTCTGTAAACTGCACTCATTCTGACCTAGAAACCTCTTTGATTGTTATCTAGTAAATTTAGATATAGAAAAAAATAAATTTAAACAAATTATAGATGGCAGTGGTAGCAAAATAAAAGTCAGTTTCCCATTTTTTATGTTTTTATTTTTAGATTATGAAAATTCCCTTGTAAAAATAATTTGTTTCCTTTTCTTTGTTTTTGTTTTCCCGTCTCTCCACTCAACTCCACTTTTAGATTTATTAGAGGAATTTTCTTTTACATATATATGTACATATATATATATATCTGGAAAATTTCCAAAATCTCTCTCTCTCTCTCTCTCCCTCGCTCTCTCTCTCTCACTCTCAAGTTGTTTCTTTCATCAGGTTTCTTTTTTTCCTCTGTTTGTTAATGTATAATTTTGTTTTTCAAATTCGTTGCATTAATAATATTCTATGTAGAATATTTTGGAGAAGAGTTGGAAAAAACATGAAGTTCTGTTAAATCTTTAAATAATTTATTCCTTTTTAAAGAAAAGTAATCTTTTATTCTGGTCTTTTTTTGTAAAATGTTGATAAAAAATTCAAGAGATTTCGTTTGGATTATTGTTATATTTTGATGTTTTAATTTTTGCAAGCGCCTGGAAATGTTTTTTTTTTCTGTATTTTTTAAATATCTCTTATTTTTGAAATTTAAAACTTTACAACGTTTATGTACAACACGTTTTCTATCTAACTATCTAACTTTCGAACTATCTAATTATCTAACCATCTAACTATATAACAATCTAACCATCTATCTATCTAGCTGTCCCCGCTATCTAACTAACTATCTAGCTATCTACCTATCTAACTAACAAACCATCTAACTATCTAAATATCTAATTTTTAAACTATTTAACTATCTAGCTATCTAACTATCTAACTAACTAACTATCTAACTAACAAACCATCTAACTATACAACTATCTAAACATCTAATTTTAAAACTATCTAACTATCTAATGAACCAACATTAGTTCCTCAAATGATCTCGTGGCTTTCGGGCAAGATTTCCAGGAAGTGATCAGGAAGAAAGGAATTCATCAGTGATATTTTCCGTGATAGCCTGCTACTTTTTGTGGTCATCGACCGGTTTCGTGTGTTCGCCCATCATCAGGATGCGTTTTTCAGACAGTTGATACAGCCCAGAACCGGTCGATGACCACAAAAAGAAGCAGGCTATCACGGAAAATATCTCTGATGCTTTCCAGCTCTGCGGAACCAACCACAACAACAAGAAAGGAATTGTTGGAAGGAAGGATTTGGGGACAATTTAGGCATTGCGATTTGCCTATAAATACAAATAATTTCATTTGTAATAATAAAATTTCATGGCTATTACTACTGACGTTTCTTTTTTTTTCCACTCGCTAATTACTTCTATAATTAAATCTATCCGTGCAATATTGCAGGATAACTACCATGCAACAAGCATTGCATGATTAAATTTTTGTTAAATGTTAGTTTCCTCCCTCCACCCCCAAAGCTGATAATACCAAACATACTGCATTCAGTGGAAGGTAAATATTTTGTAAATTACCAGATGCAGACATTAGAGCTTTTATATTGTGCATCATTAAAAAAGTAGAGGAAGGCAAGATGATTATTAACATATTATACAATAGTAAATAAATAAATAAATGAAAAATCAATAAAGTCGCACTTTTGGTTAATAGATGTCGCCCGAATCTTCGTGTCACATGCGGTGGGAGTATCTAAACGGCGTTCCAAGTTTGTGGAGGTTCATGCAATTTTTCGTTTATATTTTTTTAACACGAGTCCTCAGGAGACCGCAAAAAAGTATTTCCGGAATGGGAGCCAATACCAATCTCTGGCCTCTGTGTTCAAACGTTGTAATTGGATGCAGATTTGCACGGTCCTCTACAAAACATTAACTGGCAGTCTATGGAAAAGACGTGTTCAATTGTATTAGTCTGCGCGGCGCGGAACGCTTCAATCCCCATGGGCGAGCTTTGGATAAAAAAAAATTAAATAAACTGAACGTCACAAATTCATGTTAAAAAAAAAGAAGCAAAACAAAACAAAAACAGCATTGAGCAATAAATTACAAAAAACTAATCAGCTTAAAAGAAGCTTAAACTTATTATGGGTAAGGATTTAAGGTTAGAGCTTATCAATGTGAGGAGAAGCTAATACAGAATACAGTTTATTATACATAGCAGGAGGGAACCCAGTATTTAGTGGTGAGTTTGCTCATGGAGGAGGCTTTTTTGTTGGAGAGAAAACATTTCCCCGACTTCCTACTAACTAAACGACCTTCTAATGTTTCGCTCTTGGTGTATATGTCTCCAGGATGTTATTGTATTGGTTGGTTTGGTTTTACCGGTCACACATGTACACAGTAGACAGTAGAGGGCTTAGCTGACCGCACAAGATATTTGTGCAGAATGTGCACGGGTTTTCTTTGTGTGTGTGTGTTGGTATAAAATTGCTACTAAAGTGTTTCCTATCTGAGTGACCTCCCCACAGCTAATGTTATAGCACCCACATTCTCTTTCTCATTACAACTCTTACTCTCTCTTCGGCTCTCTCTCTCACAAACACACACAGACTCATAAGATAATCAATAATAGTTAGGTTGGTACACCTTACAATTTTCTTCCTCACTCCCTCACGCACTACTTTCTCGGTGTCTTCTACCAAACAACCATTCTTTTAGTTCCATAATAGAATATTTTAATTTAGGTTGTTGGATTTAAAAATAAAAGATAATAAAATAAACAATCTGTAATCCTAACTATAGCTTTTTCAACTAGAAAAATCTTTTCTTTTTTTTTAGGTCATCTTTTTCAACTGAGCAATTAATGATGCAATGGATTACCGGTGGTAAGTCTTGCCTACAGCCGGAATAATAAAGCAAACCCTTTAATTGCTCTTACTATTATTATTTTCGACTGTGGGAAAGGACCAAACCCTACACTATACGAAGCAAAACCCCAAAGAAAAACAACAACAAACAGAATCTAGAATAAAAACCCCGACCCGAGTCTAACCTATCTGAGATTCACCGTAGTCCGAATAAATGGGACCATAATCTTAAAGAGAAACAGCCTAAGCTCTTCCCGACCAAAGGTCCTGAACCTAATTTCTTCACGCAATCTCAACCAATCTGTCTTAAAATGGATGGGTGTTTCTTCGCAGTCTCACAGACTCTACAAAAGGGTCTTGCATGATCCCTATTATTATAGAGGTCTCGTATTAAACCACAATGCCCAGTAAGGGATCCAATCAGATACCTGAGAGAGGTCAGTGAAAGGCACAGCAGCATCTCACTAATAGCCCTGCCCGGAACTCCAATAGGCATCTTAGATTGCTGACAGCTCACTAAGGTTATTTATACCGATGAATGCTCTAAAACTATCCAAGACTGGAGTCATGTGCTTAAAAACACATCAACAGCAGGGTTTTGACCAATGAAAGGGAGAGATGCGCCTAATTGGACCAACCTATCTACCTCCTCAATTCCAAATATTCCCATATAACCTGGTACTCAGACTAGAAGCACAAAGAAGAAAGCTCTTCCAGTCTTTTAGTACATTCGAGTACCAACCTGAAAGTGAAGATACATGACCTCGGCGCCTTGACAGTTGCCCCCATGCGCCCGCATCTAGGTCACTCAAGTCGTCACGTGAGGCTTAACATATTTCCCGAAGAAATGCTATTCAATTCACCACCTTAGGGTAGCTGTTCAGAATAATTGAAAAAGCGAAAATCGAAGAAAGTTCAAAGTTGATACTTAGTCAAAGTATGGCCCGACAATAAGGTTTTGAACAAAATCAGTCAACCGGAAGTACCATTTTACTGAAAGAATTTTTTCAGTTTTTTTCGATTTTCTTAAAATAGCTCCAACGATTTTTTTTAAACTTTGTGTATCAACTACATATAAAGTGCTCAACTTATATTTGCAACATTTCTCACGGGTAAAGTCATTTAAGGGGGCTTTTGGGGGAGGGAGAGGTGTGGCTATGTTTTCTTCTATCTTAGTTGATTGTACAATTGTAATCATCTAATTAGAAATAAATAAATTGCCAAAATTGTGTGTTTCAAGAAAATGAGTAAACCGGAAGTATGTTTTTACGAATAGTTTTTGCGATATTGATCATAAAAACAGCGGAAATAGATTTCATTAAATTTGGCCTACTAACTATGAATATAGAGATCTATCCCTATTGTTCGAAACCTTTTTCCCGAGTAATTCATAAAGAAGTTTGGGTGGGGACGGGAGGGGCTCATGCTTTCATAGAAACAGATCATTTCATTAAGTTTAGTTTCTCCACTTGATATAAAAATTGAAGACAAGTAAATATTTAGTAAATATTATAAGTTTGAAGAAAATGTGTCAATTATAACTGTGCAGACTGCAGTGAGAGAATGTTCTGTGAGTGTTTCACAGATTTCTTTATTTCAAGAGGAAGGACCATGTCAACAGGGGCTACGGCAGTCACTAAAGTGGCAATATCTTCTTTAATATTTAATGATTTTTTTTTTTTTTGTGATGAGTTAACGTAGAAACGAGAAAGAAACCAGTAAATTCGTAGAATTATTTGCTGAAAGCTAAATGCTAACGTTGTTTAAATAAAAAGGAAAAAGCGGAAACTGAATGTGAAAAATTAATATTTATTTTAAATTAACGATGAATTTCATTCAAAGATGAACGAACGCAGAGCAATCGAACCTCTCTCTTTCCGATTACCCTCTAATGCTCAATAAACAGACATGAAAAAAAGGAAAAAGATAAAAAAGTATGCTAAAAATTAAAAGACTAATTTAATGCCCAATGATATCGTGTTTAAACTTTAATGAAAGTAGATTGCCCTTCTTTTACTCCAATAAGAAGCAGATACAACTTTTTAATTAAGCTCAATTCATTAAGAATTAATTCATAAATACAAAGCCCTGTTTTTCAATTTTATATATATATTATATGATATATATAGGTTATAAATAATCTAATATAATGTAATCAACTTTCCCCTAATTTTCCATAAAAAAAAAAGGAAAATTAACCAGTGTTTTCAAGTAGTTATAATTTCTTCTTCAACAAGTTGCGCTCGCTTGTTTTATAATTAATTTTGTTTCACTTAATTTAGGTAACTAAAATTTATGTTTTCAAAATGAATTATTAATTCATTGTTTTCTGATACAATAAATAAACAATTATAAGGCAAAATTTATGCGAAGATTTACTAACTGTGTAGTAATATATAGCACATGAAGCGCTTGCTTCAACTGTAATTGGAGTTTGGACAGAAGATAAATATTTAAGTTGAAATAAGTTCGAGTGCTCACACTTAGTCACTTTCTTCAATAAGATTCTCCATTTTTGCAGTAGTTGTAGATTGTTATTTCCTAAAAGATCTACTGTGTATCCCCTAAATGCTAGTGTTAGTAAATAGAGTGTAGCCATCAATTAAGTGAAGAGATATGTGTGAAACTTCCTGGGCAGGAATATTAGAGATATGTTGGGGGGGGGGGTGTGGGGTAAATAATATGACCGAAATAAAAGCTGGCAAGGAAAGGTTACACACCAACTCCAACTACTTTCATGGGACTGGTATCCTATTATAAATTATTATTCAGAATGGGTACCCAAATTCAATGCATAGCCTGGGTTTTTATTAAGTTTAGACGTTAAGCTTATCTCTAAAGTGCCATTTTAGTGAAAAATATTATGAGATTCTATCTCTATATAATATTAATATGAATCTAATGTGATGCCAAAATTTGAGTTTGAAAAAAGTCGGTTTACCAGAAGCCTGACTTTTGTATTATCTTAATATATATATATTAAAATATTTTTGTAGAGTCTGTGAGACAGAGGAGGTGGTATCCATCTTATGACTGATTGCCTGGGTTGTGAGGAAATTAGGTTCAGGACCTTTGGTCGGAATAGAATGTCTGTGGAAGAGCTTAGGCTATTTCCGCTTAAGGTTATTGTCCGACTTATTCAGACTACGGTGAATCTTAGATGGATTAGATCCGGGTCTGGATTTTTGTTCTAGATCCAGTTTGCTGTTTTTCCTGGGGTAACTATATGGGCCCAGTGAGGCTTTGGATAGCGTAAGGTTCGGTCCCTCCCCACAGACAAATAATAATAAGATATTAATATATTAATCTAGTAATGACCGTATAAAAAAGAAACACTCACCCAACTTTCTCTTGCTGCAGTTTCTCTTACTGTAATATAAAAATGATAAATTTTACAGTTAGTATACAGAAATTCGTCGGCGTTTTTATCGAGAAAATCGCGAAAACAGAAAAAACTGTTCAGTAAAAACGCACCTCCGGTTTCCTTATTTGCTTAAAACTCGGAATTATTAATTTTGTTTAGATTATAGTATTGTACGATCTAAGAGAGCACTAGTGGAAAACATGACCCCACCACTCCACCAAAAAGTCCCCTTAAGTAACTCAACCCGGAGAAATGTTTCAGATAAATGTTGCAGCTCTTTGTAAGTGTAGTTCACATTCTTAGTTAGAAAATCGTTGAAGAAGTTTTAAAGAAAATAACAGAAAACTGAGAAATACTTTTCAGTAAAAACCTACTTCCGGTCAAACGATTTTCTTCAAACTCGGAATTTTAACAACATTAATTAACATTATTACTGTTCTTTTTTTAAAGAATTTTTCCGGAAAATGTTTCAAATAAAAATTGTAGTTCTTGGAATCAGTAATTGATATAAGAAGTAACACACACACACAGTCCATTTTCTAAAAACCACCTTTTTGGACTCCAACCCTTAAAACGTGTATTTCCGGTGAAAACTCGATGTCGAAAATTTGACAGGATCACATCAAGAGGAAGCTCTTAGTTAGTACCTCTTACTAAGAGTAAGTGAAAGTAATTAATGAATCGAAATTATTTAAATTTCAGTTTAAGCGAAAATCGGGTGATTTTACACCAGACTTTGTTTGACAGACGACTACAATGTACAAACTCTGACATCATGAGAAAGCTGTAATTGTGCTTCTGGTTTGAATATTGGGCTCTGTAACCCCTCACACTCTCCACATGTAATTGACCATGCAGGTAACAAATTCTTTCTACTTTGTAAGTAAATTGTTCACTTGCCTAAGCTATGCTGACTGGTAGCGTAATGAGTAAATATTTCAATTTCATATTTCTCCGATCTCAAGTTTCGGACAATTTTTGAAAAAAATTTCAACAAAAAAGAGGCTATTTTTCAAGCGGTGATTTTTGCTATAATTAGCAACCAACATTACATTGTTGTTATTGATCACTGCAAGCAAAAGTTGCATGAGAGCGGTAGTCTGTGAGTAATTTGCATAGATCAATAACTTACAAAACACTGCGGTTATGAACTGGGACTTATCTTGCATAAAGCTGATCAAACGATCGAAACTAATTGAAAAAAAAGAAGTAAAAAATCTGATGTGAAACACTCACACGACTTTCTCTTACTGCAGTTTATATAATTGACAATAGTTTTTCAAATTTATAATTTTTACTCCGTATATTGTCTACATATATAAACACCAATCATTTTTATTTGAAACATTTTCCTAGGTAAATAATTGATTTTAGCGGGGTTTTGAAGAGCAGTAGGCGTTGTGCTTTCTTCTAAAGTACCACTTCTGTATAGTACATAGTCTTATCACCTACACAAGCTCGAACAAATCGAGCAATAACCTTAAGGGAAATTGCCTAAGCTCTTCCACAGAAATCCTGTTCTGACCAAAGCAGTGACTCAGAGCGGTCTCTGGGTACTTCTCTAAATAATTCATCTCATGTCTTTCTTGGTTGGTTGATAACCAATGTGCGACCTGATTGCCCCAAGAATTAACGAAGGCAAAATGTGGTTTTTATACTAAGCGAATTCGTATATAATTTATTAAACATTTGTCTATTTATTTTTTTTACTGGTCTTTTGAAATTAGCGTCCTTAAAAAGATAGAAAAAAAAAAACAAGAAAGTTTGTTATAATGACGAAGAAATTCAATACGACTGGACTATAAGAGTATTTACTATAGAGCAAGCTAGTGTTGTTGGCGTAGTTTCCATGGAAACTGATTTAATGGCCAGTAATATTGGTGTATGGTTAGTTCAAACTTCTCCGCCGACAATCACAATATATATAATATGTTCTATATTCATTAATGGATATTGTTACTAAACTAAATAAAAAAAAATTAATAAATAAATAAAACTGGTATTAAAAAAAAACAATGATTAAACGTTAGATAAGGTAAATCTGACAGCATAACTGTGCTGGTTTCCATGGAGACTAAAAAACATTTCCATGCCTAATTTTAAGCAAATTTTTGTGAATGACCTGACTTGTTAATGTATACTTTCTTTTCCTGAGTAAAAAGGAATATTACAATCAGATCAAATTTTCCAAATTTGGTTTGCACTGGAAATACACCGTTTATTGTCCCTTGGATAAAAAAAAAATAAAATCTGGTGAGAGTCATTCACACTATCTTCTCTTACTGGTCAGAAAGTCCAGAAAACCTGGTCAGAAAACCAGGACCAGAAAACCTCTGTTTGTGTAAACAACATTTCTCAAAGACGGAAAATTCCCCGAAGCTCAAACTTGATATTCCGTTTAGGTGTCAAGATCGCATTGTGGCAATATATTTTTGGTTAAACTCCTTCAACCGGAAGTTTGACTCTACTGATTTTTTTTCTTTATCAGTTTTCTTGCAATTTTATCGAAAACAGCTTCAACGACGGTTTTCTGTAAACATCGTATACTATCTATTTTTCCAGGAAATGGATTCAGTGTTTTTGAAGGATCTGCGACGTTAAATTTCAAATGTTGTTTGTTCAATATTACTGACACTCTCTTCTGGACTGCAATGTAATCATTCAACTCTGCCTTAGATAGATCGATATCCACCACTAGAAATTTCAAAGTTCAAAGTATATTGCCAATTTTGTTTTTGCAGTGAGAGAAAGTCGTGTGAGTGTTTCACATCAGATTTTTTTTTTTCTTTATTGCAGCTGTAAAAAAACATATGAAAATAAAAGTAACCATGTCAAAGTTGTAAAATATAGTGTGAACAGAGACGTTTCAATAAACACCTGCAGTAGTCATGACGACCGGCAAGAAAACAATAAAAAAAAGAAAGGATAGGAATTTAGCGTTCAGATTACCGTGTTAGTAGTGGACCCCAGACAGCTTGAAGTAGGATTCTAGGACAGAGCAATGTTTTTATTTTTTATTTTTTATTATAGAATAAAGTGTTATTTTATTTTTGTTTTTATTAAGATAGGTTAGGGAATAGCCGGTTAGCGTCGTATATCCAGTGGATTTATATGATACTATGTTGTCATGTAGTGAGTCCAGCAGGAAACTCACTAACAGACAAACAAACACACACACACACACACCTGTGTACCTACTGTTCTATTTCCTGTATAACTATATAACCTAAATAGATCCTACACTTGCGCACAAAAACACGCAAATACGAAGACTCCATCCCCCCCATTTTTTTATTGTACATGTTAGTGAATTGATGGTTAGGACGATCGTAAATGTTAAAGGTATACTTTTATAGCAAAAACACTACATATATACTCTCTCTCTCTCTCTCTCTCTCAGTCTCTGACACACACACACACACACACACACACACAAAACACACACTAAGAGCCAAGGCACCTTTATTGGAGATGTAGTATATATACTCGTATACTAGCATGCTAGCTCCCTCTTTTCCTTCAAGTTCTAAACATAGTTTATGATTTCACGCTCCATGTTACAAAAACATAACAAGCTTACATGGTTACATTTCTTTTATGATACAACTCCATATATATATATAAAAGTATAGCTATACATACAAACACACACACACACACACACACACAGTATGAAAAACTGTTCTTTAATAGCCTTTTTGTTATTTTTTCCAAATTATTTCATAAAAATTACAATAAAATTGTATACAAAAATAATCAAAATAAATGAAATAGTTATCAAACAGTGAGTAAAGCACTGTTTATTTACACTCGAATCCAGGCCACCTCCCGCGCAGCGACTGGCCATAACTGAACGAGAATGTCAAAATACTTACTCAAGTGTAGAATATTATATTTTGAGAAAAAATTTGAGCGAATGATTTTATCCGTAATATGACGGATGATTTTATCCGTCGTAGCCATACTTCAGTGTTTTGGTTCTGATGGGTTTCAGATTTTCATCCATCATCAGAGTAAAACTTCAACTATATGTTTATATCACAAACCACACGGATTGAATCATATAGTTGAAGTCGCATGATATAAACATGTTGAGACAGCAGTTTCCAATATGGGCGTCCTGTAAAAGACACCTAAGTCAACAAAAACAAGTAAAAAGAGTTTAAATTATGAATATGGGTTATGTAGTATACTAAGTTTAAAGAACGTAGTTAAAATTGTTTTCTTGAAAATCCCAAAAAACATGGAAAAGGAAATCAGGAAAAATGGTATTATCAGTTTATTTAAGTACCACAGATTTGCAGTAGATGACTATTTAGTGAAAAAAAAAAAGTAAAATAAGAGAAAGTAAAGAAAAAACAGATAATGATGAATTTTTGTTTGTGAAATGTTAAAAGCAGGAAATTGGAGTTTCTTAAAAGAAAATATACAAACCGGAAAAATATATCTGTCACACCGGCTTAGCATAAAGCATTCTAAACACGGCCATCGAAATAGCTTCAAGCCTGTAATAAGACTTGAACACAATAAATAATTCATGTTGTTGAGAAAAAAATAAATAAATAAAAATAAAATTGCAATGCAAAACTAATTTTAACTTAAACCGTTTTCGTGATAGAAAGGAATAAATCAACGCCGCCTGGTGGGCGGTAAAGTAATTTTTATTTTTTCCCCTCCTGCATTTATTTCTTTTTATAAACTTTAATTTTAAGGTGATTTGTTTATTGCATTTTTATTGCTGTTTAAAAATCGGTCGATTAATTTTATTTATTGTTGAAATGGGAAAAAATAAAGGACGTTTTATAATTAATGGATAATTAATTAATTGAAGTAATTAAAGTATGGCTTTAATGAATGAAAAGGATTGTGAGATTCGGTCTTTTTTTAAAAATAAGAAAATTTAAATTCTTGCCAATGGTTCGACAAATATATTGTTTTTTCAAGGCATAAAAAAACAAAAAAACCTGTTAAATAATCTTCAAAACATAACAATTTTAAAACTAATGTATAAATTTGGAAAATAAAAAGTCGAGAACAACACAACATCACAGAGAATAGTGAACAAAAAAATTCATTTTTTTTTTATTTTTCATTTTTTTTTCTATTTTTTTTTTTTTGTTCACTATTCTCTGTGATGTTGTGTTGTTCTCAACTTTTTATTTTTCAAATTTATACATAAGTTTTTAAAATTGTTATGTTTTGAAGATTATTTAACAGTTTTTTTTTTGTTTTTTTATGCCTTGAAAAAGACGATATATTTGTCGAAACCTTGACAAGAATTTGGAAATTTTCTTATTTTTAAAAAAAGACCGAATCTCACAATCCTTTTACTTCATAAAAGAACGGTCGATATGAATCTTCCATAACTGTGTCTTTAATAAAATGTTTGATTAAAGAATGGAACATGTAATAAGCAAGTACATTGTATTTCTTCAAGCAGAACAAGAGAATAATTTATAAACTTTCTTGAACTCGACACTAAAATAGTTGAACAAGTATGTTTAACAAGAATCGTTGGCAAATTCTCCATACAGTTGACTTGCATAAACTTTTGCGGTCATCGCCAAGTAAACGCTTCCAATCGCTGATAAAAACTAACAAATTTTCTGACTACTGAATTCCACGCTCCCTAGTCTAAAAGCAATTTTTTCGGGGGAAAAAAAGTTCGAAATGAAAGTAGCATTTCTACAGTATATAGTTGCAGTAAGTAGACCAACTTTAAAGAAACGCCTTAGAATCTTTATAAAGAAAATCGTAGAAACTGAAACCTCCGATCAGTGAAGTCGCACTTCTCTGGTCAATTGATTTTTCTTCGAATATGCAATTTTTGCGACATGTTTAATCGCTATTAGTACTATATACATGAGCGATGGAATCATATAATAGAATTGAAATGAACTTCAGAGGAAAGCCAAAAGTCCATTGTCCCTCTCCCACCCAGAGCTCCATTAAAATGAAGTTTTTTTCCGTTATTTGCATAAAAGATAGCTCTCTCCTCCTCTCCCTCTCTAATTCAGTCTCATTTCAAACAGCCATCAACTTTCAACTACCATCGTTCTCACACTGTCACTCTGCCAGTCCGTTGTCACTCTTTTCTCACTCTCATCTGTCATACTCTCACTTTAAATTATACCGTGTGAAGGTCCTTGCAGTGCTCAGATTCTCATACAATATAACCACTGTTCAGTAAGTCTAACTTAAATCTCAACCGAAGTTTTTCTTTTTTTCCATTCCCAACAAACATCCACTACATCCTAGTATGTATAGTTGATTAGCAAGTTTAAAGAGAAAATATAAAATTTCAATAATAGATTTCTGTAATTTTCCGTCTTAGAGTTATGCTGAAAAGATACACATACAGACTTGTTTCTTAAAACCACATTATAGTGCACAGGGAACTTCAGAACTTGTAATTTTTGAAAAAAATTGTTACGGTGACAAGACTTTCTCTTACGGCCATAAGAGAAAGTAATAATAGCAAACCACAGGATATATATGTATGCGTATGTTTTCTCTCCAATCTCCTACATATATATAGATGGAGCTCCCACATATTCGATAGCAAACCCAGTAAAAACATGTTCAATAAACAGGGAGCATATCCAAACGGACAGAATTGATACGGTCCAAGCCTGTTATCACAAACTGTGTGTAAACCCGGGCCATTTCACATTCCCGCCAATATACTATCATCATTCACTTCCTCTCTATTTACTTATACACTCTCTAAACGCTAACATCCCAAATAACAATCCATTCTTACTTTTTAACTTTTTTTGTTTCATTGTTTTTCTTTTTCTTTTTTTTTACTTTATTTATTTTTACTTTATTGTGTATATTGAAATGTTTAATCGTGCAAATTTTCATGGAAAACTCTCCTTGTTCAACTTTGTTCAAAAAGACAGAGATTAACGTAAAGTTATTTTTTTTATTTGTATCAGATAACGAACTTTTCCACGAAGAAGAAGAATAAATAGAAGAGAAAGAGCCGAAGCAGGTAATTCTCTCAGACGTTCTCTTGAAGAGAAGTACTTCAAAATATACTATTGCAAGGAGATTAAGTACTTCCAAGAGCATACTCCTACAACAGCCTCTTAAATTTCATTCACTATCTGCCGGCTGTGCGAAAAGTGGGGACTTAATCTTCACAATGGGTAAGGAAAAGATGAAGAAATTGCTTGTAAAAAGCAATTATTGTTTTTCTTAGAAAATAATTTTTTTTTTGAAATATATAAAAAATTAATAGAAGTTCGTGTGAAACACTCTCTCTATTTTTAATTTGCAGCAATTATTACGATTCTCGAAATTGTGAACTTTTTTTCGTTTAGAGAATGTCATAGACGGATTTCATTCAATTTGTTACACTAACTATGAATACAATTTTATGAATATAATTTTATTCCAAGAAAGTTCATTTAAAGAAGTTTTGAGGGAGGGGTGAGGGGAGGTAGGTTTTCCTCAAAAAAGTCTTTTAAAATCTCCAATTGATAAAATTTGAAGATAAGCAAAGATTTAGTAAAAACTGTAAGTCGAAGGAAGTTAAATCTATGCAAACTGCAGTAAGAGAAAGTCGTGTGAAAAAGAAGAGAAAGTAAAAATACATAAAGTTAAAATTTAATTGTCTATAAATTTGATATGATTATGTAGGATAGGCTGTAAAGAGGAAACAAGGCTCTAAAATGAATGCCAGTTTGAAACCCGATGGACGATTTTTCTTTCATTATTTAGCTCATCACATTTCAAAGGATCAGTTTTGTAGAGTTTACTCCAATTGTACCTGACCCGGGCTAGCTCATTTCTCTACTCTAGCCCACTTCTTCTACTGGGGTTATTTTATCTATTTTTAGTCAATTTCCCATTTTCAATTCTCGATCTTTTGCTGAACTCTTCATTTTTTTTGGTCAATATATTTTACCTTTCAGTCACTCCAATGATGTACTGGGACTCTAGGCGCAGCAGCTATCCCAGGCATCACAATCTGTTACATCTGCCAATGAAATTATTGATCTACTTTTGGTACAAAGTGTCCGATGATTTAAAAAAAACACTGCTTAAAACAATAGCATAATTGTATATAAAAAGACATTTTTAATTGACAAGTACAATAGTATCAAACTTACAATACACACTAATTACCATTCATTCAAGTCAATTATTGATTTTAATTGATTTATTAATTTTTCGATTTTAAAACATTTCATTTTCATTGTATAATTACATTATTTACATTTCAATGGATTTAATTGCCCCTAGCTATACAGTTATTTTCTCTTACTATTTATGTTTCCTCTTTTGTAATGAGGGACAATGAATCAATTAATAATTTATAATGGAATTTCTGTATAGTTTATAAATCACTTTTCAACTGGATAATGCAACTAAAATTAACCAGCCGAAAACTATTAGCTTTATTAAAAAAAAATCTTCTTAAAGATTCATATTTCTTTAGTTATTGTTGAGTAAATTCAATGACAAACAATAACTTTTTATAACCTCTCAGCTAAAGAAATTGACGTCATTTTCACAAAAACATCATTAAAGAAAAAAAAAGTATAACTTTCTTCCCTCTACGCTACAGGTTGCATTTATTAAAATCTATTTTTGGGAGATTTTAGGAGGAGCTGAAATTGTCTGCGTAACTCTAAAGTAACATTCAGTACTAAACTAAGTCACAATAAAAGCAGAGCTGGAATTATAAATCTGAAGATAATTAGTTAAACAGGAATTGCGACCTTTTTTTTTTAATTCATCTCCAACGATCATTTAAGAATTATTTTTCTCAAACATGGTTTCCATGATTTACTTTATCACTTTTCATTGATACTTTTTCTTTTTCCTTAAAAAATATATTTCATTTTCTGAGAAAATTGTCCGTAAGACTTTCCATATTTCCAGTTTATCGCATGGTTGCACTACCTACATTATATTAACGACAACTGAATAATTTTTAAAAATTCTGAACCTGAAGAAAATCGCTTAGCCAATAATGATACCCCACTTTGCTAATCATTATATTTCTCCAAATCTCTCATATGCAATAATACATGATTATGTACCAAACATAAGAAAGTTTTTTATTAACAATATTCCGAACAAAATAAATAAATAATTTCAGGACGTTATATATATAACGGCTTTGCTCTTAATAATCGCTTTAATATACGAATATTTTTATTCCTTGAAACTTTTAAAGAATATAACGTAATCAGGGCTGCAGCTGTAAAAACCAGGAAAATAGTTGAGAAATTTGAGAGAGAAAGCGAGAATAAGAAAGGAAAAATGCATGTAAGGAGAATGTAGACTGGAGAACACTGGAATGCAAGACAAAGAAGAACAGGATTGCTTCTAGGACTAAACTGGAATGTTAGTGGTGTGGAACACATAAAGTACGTTGGGAGTGGTTGTTGCTTGGCTACAACTCCAGCATCCACAGAGATGTAGAAACATCTTTGAAGTGCTAACTTTGTACTTTACTAAATTTAAAGCTCTTTCTGACCAGACTTAATACTTTAAAATAATATATCAAGATGATTTGAATATAGAATTTTCATTTACACACACACAGTGATTAGAATCGGCAAATTAGAAATGAAGTTTGTAAGAAAGAGATGTGTTTAGTAAGCCGCGGTTCTAACATTCACAACTAGGGTCGTTAGTAAATGTTGTTCCGCTAGTTTTACACATTATTCTAGGTAACATTGCCTTTGGAGCCTCCAAGAAAAACAAATTCCTTAACAGCTCTGCAAAAACAGCTCTGATTAGCCTAACCATTCGACAGCACTAACCATTTTGTGGACGTGGATTAAATATTGCTCTACCAACTAAAAAAAAAGAAATCTGGTACGAAACATTCACACAAATTTCTCTTACTTTAATTAATACAATTTCATCGAAAAATGGAGGTGGGGATTTTACTTCTATACTGAGCGGCCTCATGTGGAGCGCTCTTTGTCAAAACCAAGAAAGTTTGCACAAATTTAAACTTAAACTCACTCACGAAACCTCCAATACCTTTCTAAAATCCAATTTTTTAAGAAAAAGGTTTAAAATAAAACTGATAAATATCTATCATCTATGCAGTAAATATTCCAAGTTTAAAGAAAATCATTGGAGCCGTTTTTGAGAAAATCATGAAAATTTAAAAAATTATTCAGTAACGCTGCACTTCCGGTTGATGGATTTTGACTAAAAAATTATTATGAATGCAGCGGTGGTAGTCCTGAGTGAAACACCAAGGTTAGAATTCCTACACTTTTTGTTTAAGATATTCCATTATTTTTGCGAATGGTGTATATATAGACATTATATATGGACCATATATATATATATATATATATAAAAATTCAGCATCCGTATGTTTGTGGCCGCAAAACTCGAAAAGTAGTCAATGGATTGACTTGAAATTTTTACACAACGTTGCATTTCTATATAAGAGTGTTTATATATACTTTTTACTCCAAAGTTCCCACGGAAACAGGAAATTCCGAGCGTTTCGCGAGGTTGGCAGAAATAGACAGACCCAGATGCGTTGCGATGGTGGCGCGCTCTCTGAACCTCTTTCTCAACTATTTATATTAACTATTCCGAAGTTCCCACGGAAACGGGAAATTCCGAGCTAAAATCCGTTCAAACGTCCATATTGCGTTAGCACTTGCTTCTTCAGGTATTGCTGCTACGTTGATGGAAGGAGATAAAACAGCGCCAGCTCTTAAACTGTCACAAACATGCACTTCACCGAAAACCCAACATGTAACATTTCTAAAATATCAAGAATGGGACAGGTTCTTCGGGCGGGCAAAATCATTGTATGGATGAGTTACAATGGCTCACAAGAAGTCATTGGAAGCATTAGACCATACATTGAAATACGCGAAATAATCAGGTTCCATTTGGTGGAGCACTGGTGTTAGTAGCCGGTGACTTCAGGTAAACGCTTCCAGTGATAACACCAGCTGATCAATTGCATGCCTGCTTGAAATATTCAACTCTTTGGAGCACAGTAAAGAAAATTTATTTAACAACGAATTCAACTTCAAAAGGATCCAACAGCTGCCATATTTTCAAGACAATTACTCGGATTCGGAAACGGCTCTGCTCCTACAAATCCAGAAACGGGAAAAACCACCTTCCCATCTAATTTCTGCAACATTATGCATTCAAAAGAAGAATTAGTAGACAAGGTATTCCAAAGCATCGAAACAAATTATCAAAATCACGCATGGTTAAGCGGAAGAGCCATTCTAGCGGCTAAAAATGTCGACATACTCGATACGAACAACATCATTCTAATCAGAATCGCAGGTGAAACAGTGACATACAAATCCATTGACTCCGTGAGGGACCAAAATGAAGTAGTGAATTTTCCAATGGAATTTCTTAATTCAATCGATGTTCCCGGATTGCCGCCTCGCACTAAATTTGAAAATTAGAATGCCAATTATATTACTCGGAAACATTAATCAGCCAAAGTTATGCAATGGTACACGATTAGTAGTTAAAAAATTGATAAATAATCTAATTGAAGCAACAATTCTCATTGGACCTCATAGATGTACTACTTCCACTAATACCACTCATTCGTGTTCAAACGACTTTAATTTCCAATATGCCTTGCGTTCGCTATGACTATCAATAAAGCGCAAGGACAAACTTTGCAATGTACGGTATGAATTTAGAAAACGAATGCTTCTCTCATGGGCAATTATATGTCGCATGCTCCAGAGTCGGTAAACCATCTGATCTTTATGTTTATGCAGAAAACGGACAAACAAAAAATGTAGTCCATTCACTAGCTTTACAATAAAACAAGACTTTCAGTTAAAAACATTTTTTTTTCCTTTTAGTGCACAGCAACGCAAAGAAGGGTATTAAATTGAATGATGTGCTTCTTGCTGAATCTATGTTAACTGTAATACTTCTGTTTACTTTCCTAAAAATCAGACTGAGCCACAGCGAAGCGTGGCCAGGTTAGCTAGTATTGTATATAGACATTATATATATATATTAGTAGTAATAGCAATTACTAGTAGTAGCAATACTAATAGTATATATATATTCATTAAAAACATTTATTTCGTATTCAGCGGACTGTGATATACGTATTTCCGGTGAACACTCAATAGCGAAACTCTGGCACGATCCCAATACCCCTCCTCCTAGCAAATAACAGGAGGTAATAAATTACATAATTATTCAAAATTTAATCAATTTGAAAGCCTAAAATTTTGTATATAATTAATATAAAGTTTTTTAATTACAATTTTATTAAAATAATTAATATAGCTTACAGGATCCGTATATGTGAATATATATTTAACTATAGATATATATATGTTATAATTAAAACGAACATTTTACGAAGTATATGCAAAATATATCCAAAATATATGGATATATATATAATATAGTGAGACAGAGAGAGACAGGATGAATGAGTGGGAGTGAGTAAGAGTGAGATAACTATAGCAGACAGCAATAGAACAGCAGACAGCAGACTATTTCCTCGAACATTATTAAAATGTTATGCCAGAATTAACATTTGCTTTGCTTGAGTTGATCAAGTATGTTAATTGTATTCAGTTAGTTATATTATATATACGTATATTTGAACTTGTCACTGAGTGTCACCTAATATCATCCTATAGTAAACTTTGTCATCCCTATTTACGCCTGTATTTAATTTGAAATTCTTATCAAACAATTATAAAAGAAAAAAAAATCTGGTGTGCAACACTCACATAACTTTCTTCTCTTACTCTAATAAATTGAATTTAGTCAAGAAATTTTCTTTAAAATTACATCGTTACAAAATTTAGTTGGGCTGGCCATAAAAATTGTGGTGGGGATTTTTACTTCTATATTTGAGCGGCCTTGTGTGGAGTGCTCTTTGTCAAAACCAAGAAAGCTTGTACAAATTTATATTTAAACTTCTGCCAGATCTCCAATACCCTTCTAAACTCAATTTTTTCATAAAAATGTTTCAAATAATCCATTTCTATTTATGCAGCAAGTATTCCAAGTTTAAAGAAAATCGTTGCAACTGTTTTCAAGAAAATCAAGAAAACTCAAAAAAGTTCGCAGTACCAGGTTAGTCAGTACCTACCTAAATGAAATACTAAGTTTGAGCTTCCTACGAATTTTTCCGTTTTTGAGATATTCTGTTCAAACACACACACACACACACACATACATACTATTTGCTAAAAACATTTTTTAACGGAAAATTTTGTAAGTATTATAAGGGTTGTGCGGGATCTGCTGCTTTAGAGTCCAAATGTTATTAGTGTTTGCTCAATGTCACTAGCTCAGTCGCCAGACTAGAATGTAATCACTTAATTATTATCTACCTTGGGGAGGTCATAATAAAACACTTCATATTTACAGCAGGAAAGAGAAACAAAGAGAAAATAAGTCCATAGGTCACACAGTATAAAAGGTACGAATATATTAAAGAAAAAGTTAAATTGAGTGAATTCAATGGAAACAAAAGGGGACGAAGAAAGTCCAACCACCTAGAGACATTTTTCTTAACCGTTTCCCCAGACATGCAATACGGTGCTCAAGGGACCTTATGATGATGGGTTAGTGGAAAATGGTGAAAGCTATTTTATGATGTTGGATTCATTATTCACAATATTCTGGTAATAAACATTCATAAGAATCAATGATACGAGACGATGGTGATATTGAATTTAGATTAACTTGAGAGTATATTAACAGTAATTTGAATGGATTAATTTGCTAATTTTAGTTTAACTAATGGCTAAGATAATTTGCTTTGAGTGATATTTCTAAAAATGAGTTTCGCAAGTAGTTTTTTTTTAATTTTCAAGCTCCTGCCAAGAAAAAATATTTCCCAATAAGTATCTGTTTTCTAAAACACCAGTCACTTATTGCGCCTAATACAATTGACATTTATTCATCAAACTTGGAGGTTTTATTCAATCTGGTGTGAAATAATTACACGACTTTCTCTTACTCTCCTTAATACAGTTTATTATAATTTTTCACAAATGTTCTTTAAACTTTTAAATTTTTAATCAGTTGCTCTAATATAAATATGGAGGTAGTGGTGGGAGAAGTGCCAACCTCCCCACCTTGCCATATAGAGAATGATTAATTACATTCTAGAGCGGGCCAATAATACTGAATAAACACATTTGAATCTTAACTTCTCAGATTATTCAGAACCAACTACAAATAATTTTTTGAGAAAAATGTTACATATAAAAGTGACAGGTTTGGGAATAGATGTGTAGGGGAATCGCAAGCACTCTTATTAATATAATGCACTCAAATTAAAGTGGGACCTGTGTCCCTAAGAACTGAACAATTCTAACCACTTAGTAAACATTCCAAGAATGAAGAAAAGTTATCAACCCATAATTTTTAAGATCCTTATCGTGAGAGAAAGTGGGAGGGGTGAGTGTTTCATAACAGATTTTAGTATAAACTGAAGTAAAGGCTCTCAAAAACTTGCATACCCTTAGTTTTTATTCCTCCAGAGGGAATCCAGGGGTGTTGAAAAGGTTGGAGGGGTTAGCAGCAGCGGAACATCTCATGGGAACAAGCTGTTGAGCTACATAAATCCCGGCCCAAATGGCCGTGCACTATATAGCTCGCATTCAGGAATATACACCAGAGAACTTTCCACAGTGTGTGTGTATATGTGTGTGTGTGTATGTGTGAATGCTCCCTTCAGTGGTGTGGGAAATAAAGGAAGATCAAGTTTTTCATACTAAAACCATATTTCTTTTCCCCTCCCAACGCATTCATTGTTACCTAACACAAGGGCTATTAATATTTAACGAAAATTTAATTTTATCTTGACCCAAGGAAAAATAAAGACGTAGCGGCCAGAATAAAGACATAGTGCTCTCTGTTGATATAAAATAATGAAGAACATTCTTATAATTTCCTTCTTTCTTAAAAGAAAATTTTAAAAATTCTCTTGATGTGAAACATACATTCACACACCCACGCACGCACGCACACGCACGCACGCACGCACGCACGCGCACGCACACACCCACACAATTTTCATTTACTGCTGATAGAAGCACTAATAATTTAATAAATTTTCTTCAACTACACTATTGTTCAGCTGATAACGCTTCAATTCTACACCAAAATATGGAGCAATCTACGTGAAGATTGTCCACTCACCCAAAACCCTGCCAAAAATAAAACTTACTGGAAAAACTGAGCATGTCCTGTAAATGTTCTACAAATATTCAGGCCCAGAGAATATGCAGGCTAACCGATCACACTTATACCGACTTCCTCCAACAAGCCGGGTGTGACAACTCTAGCGTTATGATGGATTAGCATGAAACTGTTCCCTACAAATGGAGCAAAAGGTATGACAGCCTCTACAAAAACTTCTTCAACATATCTAGCAGGGTCATTGCGCATTTTTCAACAACAGATGCGGGCCTCCAAAATTATCCGACCCTACATCATAATTGATTGTCGTTGAAAAGGAGCACTTCCGTCAATAGCACACTGAATGAAGCGCTCTCCCCGCCTTCTCCACACACAATTTGTACCTTCTGAAGTGTGCTCTGCAGTCCAATGGAGATGTCGATTGGCAAAAGCTACCTTTTATTACACGATGATTCCTGGTTAGTACTGCTCACATGATCGTCTGCTAACCGTCAGACCTACTTCTCGCAATCGACTTGGAACAGTAACTAGAGCTCACAATGACCCCCACAAACTTGTAATAAGTTATCCCTGAACCGATAGCATAGAACTGAAAGCGAAGGAAATCGGTCATCCTGATCTATTATGACCCTTCCACGACTACTTCCGAGTTATTGAACGTATTCCACACTTTCTCTACATTGAACGATTGTTCGATGAAACGCAGAACGTGGCAGACCATACGTCATACGATATGTCCTTCCTCCGCAAGAGCGACTCTCTGACGGCATCCACTAAAGAAATGTCTATTTTTCTGTTAATAAAGTTAAGCAAATAAAGTAATTTAAACGATGAAATTAGAAATAATGTGGAATTAAAAGAAAAAAAATCATTACTTACGTCTTAGGTGTCTGTCACAGACCAGAAAAAGCCACACTAATAACTAAATTTCTACTGTTTTCAATCTTTATTCTCATGAATGAGAACAGTTTTTGTGATTAAAGTATTGTAAATAACATTTATATTAGTTAGAAACATAAAAATATACCAAAGTTTGTGCAAAGTATGGAGTTACTGCACTTTCATATAAAGAATATGTGGCCCATTTTTTTTTTGTGACTGAGTGTAGGTATATATATATATATATATTATATATAAACTTTTATTATATATATATATAGATATATATATATAAAATTAAACTTAATTGTAAGAAATTATAAGAAATTATATTGACACATAAACTTTATTAAAAAAAACAACAACTATTTATGACTCAACTTAAGAAATTTCTACATTTAAGAAATTGCACCTGAAAGATGTGTGAATTTTGAGAAATGCATTTAAAGACTGTCACATAGTTTTCTTCTACTGGAAAACTTACTTTCAATCACAATAGTTTCTCGCATTCGTATTAGAGAAACTTGAAATAAAGAAACGTGAAAAAAAAATGTAGTACACTTAATTTAAATCGCGTCAATTGGAGAATGGCCACAAACCACCGGATACAAAGCATTACTTGGTTGAGTTTAGGGTTAGAATTTTTACACTCTTCCCCTTTGACGGCAGCCTTGCTCATCCGCAATTCTTTAGAGCTGAAGCTATTTAGAACAAGGAAGAAATAGTCGAGATGAGAGAGCTTGTGCATTCCCTTGGAAAATAACTGGTTTGCCTCACCGTTCAGCCGGGGCAACGTCAACCGGGAGAGAGAAGTGGGATTAAGTTGAAATGAGTTAATTTGGCTACTTCACTTTAATGAGAGGAGAGAACTTAATTTCAGTAAGTTTTAACCCGAGCAACTTTGATGGTTTTTTTTTTTTTTTTAAAGAAAAAAGGACGAGGAAGAGGCAGAAATAAAGTGAGAGAGCTAGGGGGAGGGAGGAATTTTACCACACCCCAGTAATTATTTAATTATTTCTAATTTCCCTCTGTTTTATAGAAGTTACTTTCGGTCTCGAATTATAGTCACTCTTTCTTTATAAATAGGTTTTAATTTGCACTAAATTAAAAGTGAAATATTTAATAAACAGAAATTAGATCTTCTAAAATTGACATTTCCTAAATAAAGAGTCCTGTTGCTTTACTGGGAAATTGACTTTTGAAAAGTCAATTTGATCTAGAAGCGGTGTCTGTAAGGTGAGTAGTTTCATCCTGGCACCAGTGGAGTGATAAAAAAATCGATCAATTTTGGTCGCAGTGCACTATATATAAAAAAAAATCTGCTATGAAACACTCACACAACTTTCTCATACTGCAGTTTACAAAATTGTGATTGACAAATTTTATAGTTAGTATACCAAATTAATTAAAAGCCATCGGTGTTTTTATGGAGAATTCGCAAAAACGCACTTTCGGCTTTACTAATTTTCTTGAAACTCGGAATTTTCGCAATTTATTTATTTCTAATTAATTTTTGCTTCGATGGTTGAATGTATAATGAACTACGATAGCAATTTAGAAGAAAACATGACCCCATCACTTCGCAAAAAGCCCCCTTAAATGACTCTATATGCTAGTTTACATTCCTCAAAATTTGACACGATTTTTTACTTAATGTAAGAGAAAGTAAAAATTAATTAAAGAAATCCATTAATAGAAAGTAATAAACATAACAGTTGAATATTCTTTTTAACAATTCAATATTTACGAGAAATTTACAAGTTTTATAGTTGTAATAAGATTGTAGAATGACTGCAATAGAATGACCTACGGAAAACGTCATTATTATCGAAGCAGAAATCAATAAACTAAATTGCTTCAAGTATTTAGAATCCCTGATTTAAAATGATGGATCAAACAATGATGTGAACTGAAGAAAATGGAAGGCAGGAAAGTTATCAATGCTCTAAACTCAATTTTCTGGCATCCTAAAATCACCAGAAGCAACTACAGGTTAGTTATATTTAAGTACATATTCGAAAGTATAGTTGCTATATGGTTGTGAAACGTGAACCAATAATAAAAGGAATGAGAAAGTCTTTTAGCCGTAGAAATGGATTCTCGAGGAGGTAAGCGAGGAAATCTAAAAGGGAGAGGGATTAGGAAGGTGGACATAAAGAAGATAGTGGAAGTAGGAAAAAACATCTTGCAAATCATAGAAATAAAACGCCTTCGGTGGTTCGGCCATTTTAAAAAGAATGGACGATAATCGGCTGCCCAAAGCAATCATGGATTGAGAATTGGCTGGAAGAGTAGGGAGAGGATGTCCTAGGAGGCGGTGGATGGATAGGGTCGAGGCAAGCCACATGGGTAATGGCGTAGAAGAGGAACAGGTCTTGAACCGAGATGAATGAAATTTAATACATAGATATAGGTACATATATATATATATATATATATATATATTTGTTCATTATTATTACTTTTTTCTGCGTAGTTGTTGTGATTGGTTCCGCAGAGCTAAAAGCATCAGAGATATTTTCCGTGATAGGCTGCTTATTTTTGTGGTCATCGACTGGTTTCGGGCGTTCTGGCATTATTTATACTCTATGAATTAACTAAATTTGCTCTGTGCAAGTCTATGTTATCGCATTGTTTTGACAAAAGCATCCTGGTGATGAGTGAAAGCCCGAAGCCGGTCAATGACCACAAAAAGGAACAGGCTATCACGGAAAATATCTCTGATACTTTTTTCTGCTCTTCGTTTTTCTTCTCCAGATGTAGTTTGAAACCTGTTTTTAGCTGAGGGAAGACGTTTCACAGCGTATAAATCCCCTAATAAAAAAAAATGAATAAATAAAAATGAAATGCCTATCAGAGACCTTTTCCGTGATAGCCTGCTTCTTTTTCGGGCGTTCGCCCATCACCAGGATGTTTTTGTTAAACAGTGTAATAACATAGACTTGCACAGAGCAAATACAGTTGATACACTTGGAAAATGTCACGGAATGTCTCTGATGCTTTCTAGCTCTGCAGAACCAACCACCACAACAAAAGTGCCTGTGATGGAAAAATATTTCTAAACTATTTCCAGGTTTTTGCGATTTTCCCAGATCTTGCTCTAACGTTTTTTTTTTTTCATTTCACATACTATCTACAACACATAGAGAGGGTTTTGAAAATAATTCGATAATAAAAGTGTTATCCTAAGGGATGGGATTAACACTCTGGCATATGGACATCGTGGTGTGAGGGATAGTAACTTTCTATTGTGAACATAGTTCATATAATTTGGTTCTTTAAAGATGTCTCCAAAGCAAGAAGAAGAAAATGATTTGAAAAGACTTACAAATATAATTTTTTTTAATTACAAACCGAATAAAAAGTAAAACTCTGTAAATAATAAGATAGACGTCTGGGCATTTTTTTTTTTTTTGTTAATTTAATAACTAAATAAAAGGACAATAACAATAGATTAAAAAAATCAATTAAGGAAAAAAAAAATTATATACATAGGTAAAATAATTGTGTTAATAGAATATTGTCCTGAGTTTTGAGACATACACTCCTGACAGACGATTAACTATCATGTCAGCAATCATGCTGTTTATGTTTAAATTGTATCATGTTATAATTGAGTTTATTTGCAAATAAAGTATGTTTTCTATCTATCTTCTATCTAAGACACAATTCCATGGAAAGAAATAAAATCATTGTACTGGATCAATATGGGTCACTTTATTTAATTAACAGATAAAAGAACAATCTACGTCATAAAGAACAATATCGTACTGTGTAAGTGAGAAATCATAACCTTAAATAAACTGCAGTATTTATTTCGTACTAGAGTGAAATTATTTCATTAAAACTTTAAAAAGGTAAAAATTCAATCAATAAAAGTTCATTTAACAAAATTGTGTTGTTATTACATAAACCTATTTACCTAAAGTACATATTCATTCCTACTCAACCATAATGGCTAGAATAATTGACTTCTGTCGAAACAATACAGGTTCAATCCCAACTAAAACTACTAATTCTTTTTATTTTTCTGAATACCTGTTTCGGATAAATACTGCTTCACTAACCTAGTTCAAGGTCACACTGGAAGCGCTCTCTGTCACAGTCGAGAAAGCTATCGCAAGCGATCACGTGACCAGCCCAGCTCTCTCCTTTCTACCCTACTACGATGAAAAAAAAAAGCAAAAAAAACAGATGAACCTTATAAAAGGATATAAACTGGCAGGAATTTTGTGCATGTATCCGTGTGTGTGTGCGTGAAAGTGAAACAGAAAGAAAATAAGAAAGGAATGAAACAATTGTTGATGTTATATAGATATAGGATGTGGCCTCTGTATACTCGGAAACGAGCTAAAAAGAAAATGGAAGCTAATGGAAAGAAGCTTCCGCAGAGAAACACCTAAAAAGTGATGCTAAAGGTAGACTTAGTATTCTTAATATTTTGCCGTAGTCAACATTTCTGAAGTCTTTATCTTAAGTTTTGTTTCTCACTTATACATACACATATGTATATATACATATATTCAGTTTCTCTTTATTCTCTCTAACTCTCCCACTCCCTGGGCTCTGTGCTACGTCCTCTTAATATTATGTGAACAACTCGTGCGTACTACAATGAACAAAACAAGAAAGGCCTACCTACTCTAACTAGGCAAGCAAAGGAAGAAAAACAAGAAACGAGCAGGGAAAGTGGAGGGGGGCAAAGAGAGGAAAGAGCAGAGAGAGAGAGAGAGAGGTGTAGAAAACATAGTTTGGTCTCCAGAAGAAGAAGAAGATGGCGTCGAGGTAGTCTGGGGCTTCCACAGCAGCGGCCTGTACCTCCTACAGATCACGTACAAATGTCCTTTTACCTAAACTATACCTCTCACTCTCACACCCTATCTCTCTCTGCCGGCCGACAGAGTTACGCTATCATTACATACACACACATACATCATAGATATGACGTTGTAACGTTGTACTACATCTAGAATACTAAAATGGTTCGTCTTTGTGCCCCTTGCCAACTTTTCTCTACCCGAAACAACAAGACCTCTGTAACCTCCTCTCTCTCACACACACATAGGCGACTCTCCCTTAATAAATGAGCACATGACCCTGTTTTCCACATAAATATAAACACAGCTCTGATCTCTAGTTAACCTCTCCAATTATAATTATAAATTACATAAACATGTTAAACTATAACATTTAATTAAGATATAAATAAAGGTGTGCAAGATTATACTTGGTTATCTGAATATGGTTTATACTTTATGACAACGACCACTGTTTCAATCCCTTAGCAAAGTTTATAATAGTAGATTAAGGCTTACCATTTCAGTTTCCCCGTACCTGCTTAAAATCAAAGTTTCCGAGAAAAATAAAAACAAGTTTCAAGTAATGATAGGTTTAACCAGATGCAGTTAGCACCTCAAGTTTAAAGAAATACGTTGGAGCATTTCCGAGAAAATCTGCCTTCCCCCCCCCCCAGAAAATAACTCTGAAATCTAATTTACTCTAGAAGAAAACCAAACATTGCAGCACCCAAAGAATACGACAAGAAAAAAATGTTACAAATGAAAAGTGACAGTCTTGTACGCCGTATATAATTAGTACGTATGTAAGATTAAAAAAAAAATGTTGAATTTCCGGTTGGAAAGTCAATTACGGAAAATTTTATACTGACATAAAATAAATAAAAAAACTCCCACAAGACTTTCTCTTTCAATTCTCTTTCTCTTTCAATTTCTCTTTCTTTTCTCTAAAATAGAGAAAGTATTACGATCGTGTCAATTATCTGGCAGTTTTCTCGTAAAAACCTTCCACTGAATTTTTCCTTAACTTGGTAAATTAACTACAAACATGTTTACGTATGCATACGTATTTCATTTGAAATATATTTCTGAAAAAATTTGATTTGTTGGTATCTCTAGAGGATCATTACAGTACTACTAACTAAATAATAAAACAATGTATGCAAAACAATTATATCATTACTTCTCTATTGCGATTGTGCCAGATTTTCGAAATTGAGAATACATGTTTTGGGATCCCCTGAATACGATAAAAATGTTTTTTTGCGAATGGTATGTGTGTATGTTAACAAAATACATAAAAAACGAAAATTCACAAGAATATTTTTACATTTCGTAAAAATATTCTTATTTTGAAGAAAAACTCAAATTAATATGTGTTAAATTATGATAATTGGAATTACAGAAAGTCATGTCAGTATTACCAATGCAGATAATATTATTTTCCGCTTATAATAAATGATTTATAGTTCCTTATTTTTAAAGGAAATTTATAACTTCCTTAAAAGTTAAATAATTGTTAGGTTATTCAGAGTACTTTATATGAAGTAAGTATAACATAAGAATAATTTTTCATATTTAGTTTATAAAAGGAAAAATTAATTTATCATTCATATATTACGTACTTTAAAAAAATAAAAAATGTATACAAACATTCCAATTATGGCCACTAGTGGCGTATACAACAAAGGTACTAAGTGAGATAAAATGATTTTAACATATTTATTTTGTTGGGAAAATGCCACAGAACAAGGGGTGTTTGTAATGTGCGGGAGAGCGAGTGAATGAGTGGCCCAGAGAAGGGGGGTAGAGCTTGCAGGAGAATGTAGGGGGTGGTTGTCAAGCGGCAGCTGTCTCTCCCCTCCTACAGTGCCTCTCAGGAGGCGTAGTTGAGTTGTTGAGAGTATGTACGTCGTGTATAATTTTATTAAAGTTGTATGAGTGAAGAGGGGGGCAGATAAAAAAAAGAAAAAAAAACAAAGAGGGGAAAGAATAATGAAGTTGATGTACCTGTTGACTTGGCCAGAAGCCCACTTTTTTGAATACTCTCTGTGGTATGAGTGTGTGTGTCTGTGTGTGTGTAGTGTATATATGTATGGGTGCATGTAGACAGATAGCATTGGAAACATTGGAGAGGACATAGTAGATCCAACAGGGAAAAAGGAATGAGACTCATATATATACATTTATCCAAAGGGAACAAATAACGTTCCCTTTCTGGGCCTTTTCGGAGTTGGAGAGGTATGGTGTAACCAAAAAAAAAAAATAATCCATAGTTTTGAAGATCAGAGTGGTGGTAAAGGAGGGGATCAGAGAGAGAAAGAGAAGCTTGTTGGTTTTTTATTCTGCAGAAGAGAGACAACAATAGGCAACAGTCCATGTTTTAGTGGGCTAATTTTTTTTTCCTGTGAACATTACACCCGAGTGGGGGAGCGTGAGGGAAAGAATGAGATAAAAATTCAGTAGGTAATTTAAAAAAAAAAAAAAGGATTAGCTGAGTGGAAGCCCAGTTGCGCTGGCTCTGAATTGGGGAGTTCTAGTAGTCAGTTGTGAACATGAAATATCCCCGGTGACCCATTAGTATGAGAATAAAAAAAAAAAAGCCATCCCTATAGGAATATATAACTTACTATCCACTATCCACAGGGATGACACTTACCACATTGTATACTCCACCTACATTCAACGTAAATTTATCAGGTATTTTTTTCTTTTTTCTTTAAAGAATATATTATAACAGAATATAAGCTACAAATAAGCTAATTCAACCAGAACTCTTGTATGTTTACAACTGTGGGAAGTGTACGGGGGTTAGCTGTGGAGGTCACTTTACAACTGGGTCGTGTTTAATTACCCACAAACAAACTGATATAAATTAACCTTACCTAGTGTATAAAAAAAAAGAAAATAAAAGAAGTTACTCAGTTAGAAAGCAAAAAACAAAAATAATGTTCTGGAATGAGAGATTTTTTCTGGACATGTTGTCTCTAAGCATTAAAAAGAAAAAAAAAATCTAATGTGAAACATTCACATGAGTTTCAATTTAATGAAAAAATTTCTTTACAATTGCAACGTTACGACTATTTAGTTGGGCCGGCCATAAAAACGGTGGAGGGGATTTCTTGTATACCTGAGTGGCCATATGTGGAGCGCTCTATGTCAAAACCAACAGAGCTTGTGCAAATTTAAATTTAAACTAACTGACAACCGACCTCCAATACCCTCCCCTCTAAGATCAATCTTTTTTCGGAAAAATGTTATAAATAAATGTGATACATTTCTATCTATCCAGCAATCCAAGTTTAAAGAACATCGTTATAATCGTTTTCGAGATAATTCCAAAAAACTCTAAAACCTAGTCTTACTTCTGATTAAAAGACTTTCTTCAAATTTGGAATTCCATTAATGCTTGTAATGTATTGTAACGCAGCCACAGGTGCCAACTAGGAGAGAAATCAGGTAACGCAAGTTCTTCTAGTGGCTGGCAGGGAGCGCTGGCGGGAGCTCTAGCCCTTTCCTGAACATTCTAGAACCTTCCAGACCCTTCTCCACTGCTATAAAAGGTGAAGTCTACTCAGTTTAGAGAGAGTCTTGTTAGATTTCTTTAAAAAATGTCATCAGTTTCTCCATTTTCCGCGTTTGACTTCTGGTATTTATGTGCGTATACAAATTGATACTAAACTGTTATCTGTTTAGAGGTTTTATCGCACTTCTGACAGCAAATGTAACGTTTTTCCCTCTGAACTAGCTACTGCAACTAGTTTCTAAGTGGGTTCGTGTAGAAAAAACACTCTAAACTTCAATAAAAAAACACCAATTTATTGTATAACACAATAAATTACAAATAAAGCACTTAGTAATAATTAACACAGTTTAAACCAACAAACGTTCACTTTGTACTTACTATTCACAAACGCACACACCGTTTGTAACAAGAGTCTCTCTAAACTGACTAGTCTTCAGCTGTTGTTCACCTTTTATAGCAGTGGGTTTGAAGGGTCTGGAAGGTTCTAGAATGTTCAGGAAAGGGCTGAATCCCTACCGGCCACTAAACGAACTTGAGGTACCTGCTTTCTCTCCTAGATGGTGCCAATGGCTGCGTTACACTATATTAATATTATTTACATGGTAAAATCATATATTATATTGAAGTGATACTTTAGAAGGATTTGCAAGATTTTCACGGGAAAATTTTTCATATAAAAGTGATAGGTATTTATTGTGTGGTGTTTGCTTCCGCAGAGCTGGAAAGCATCAGAGACATTATCCGTGGTAGCCTGCTTCATTTTTTGGTCATCGACCGGTTTCGGGCGTTCGCCCATCTTCAGGATGCACAATGTGATAATACAGACTTGCAAAAAGGAAATTTGTGTTATCACACTGTCTGACAAACGCATCCTGAAGATGGGCGAACGCCCGAAACCGGTCGATGCCCAAAAAATGAAGCAAGCTACCACGGAAAATGTCTCTGATAGGTATTTATGTTTGTAAATAGTATACGAAGTTTAATTGTATGATGAGGCGATAATACATAAACGGAAGTCCAAGAGCTTTCTGAGGCTTTTCGTTTATGAGATATCCTGTTAACACACTCGTACAGACCATTCGCTAAAAATTGTTTTATTCGTATTCAGAAGATCCCAAAACATGTATTTCCGTTGAAAACTGAATTTCAAAATTCTGGTACGGTCGCAATATTTACCCCTCACTAGAAGTAAGAGATAGTAAACATATCCATCGTCACTCGGTACTTAGTGAATCTATTCTGAGACCAACTGAACTAGTAAGAAATGGGAAAGAAGTAAGGAAAGATTATTGCACATATTACTTCGAAAAGTAGTAAATTCTAAAAACATATAAAAAACAAAAACAAAAAATCGAACAAACAACAAATAAACAAACCAAAACAAACAAGTTCTAGACAAGTTATTATGTTTTTGTAACACCATAATCCGAAGAAGCAATAAAGTTGTGTTGAGTTTGAAACTCATAGAGACAGAGATGAGTATTTCACACTTACATCACGACTTTAGTGCGTGTGCACGTGCCCAGCCATTAAATAACAACGTATCATATTGAAGGTTAGGTTTGTGTTATTAGTGTCGCCATCTAGAAGACCCTTTTGCAACAGAATTAACAGGAGAAACACAGTGGGACAGAGATAGTGTTGTCAGAAAAATAGAGAGTAGTGCAAGGCTGCGGGGTTGGACAGGGCAAGGAAATTACATCTGTTGGCCTGAAACACTCTTGTTATTATATACTAACACACTATCCAATAAAGGAAACACCCTGAGAAACGTTAGCAATGTGGGATGTGTGTGTGTGTGTATGTGTGTGTGTGTGTCTGTGGAGGTGATGAAAATGTTTTGGCAGCAATTATCAGTTGTGGTGGAGTGTAAACTGTTTGGCACATAGAGAAAGAGTGAGAGAGAGAGTGACACACACAAAATCACGCGCACATCCTCACACTCTCCAACTGTGCTCAATTCTGCCACCCACAGCAGTGAGTTAAGCCAGGCTTCATCGTACTTCTTCTTTTCCAAATAGAAACTAAAGTTTTTGCGAACCTCTGTTTCTTCTATTTTTTTAACTTTTTCTTTCCGTAAAAAAAAAAAGCTGTCAGCGCACATTTCTGGCCAAGCAAGTGGGGCACAAGCGGAGCATACGGTATTTACTCACGTTTGTTGTCAGTTAAATGTATATATACATATTTATCTTTCAAAAGTTTTATTTAATATAAAAAGCACTCGATTTAATAAAAGTTAATTTATTTCGTATGCTATTTATTTATTTATTTATTTTTATATCTTTTCGGCTTGACATTGGGGAAACGTTGGCAACCTCAAGGCTGTCCAAATATGTGACCTTTTCTTTGTGGCGTTAAAAAAATCCAAGTGTAGCACAGCTGGACTCTAACCCGGAGTCCAACGCGCTAACCACTTAGCTAATCCTTTCCCTAAGCTCAAACTTGATAACATATTACCAACGCACCTGTCACAAAAGTTTTGGGCAAAATCCATCAACGAAAGCGTAATTTTACTGAACAGTTATTTCCATTGTTGTGCATTTCGAAAATGACGCCGAAGATTTTTTCGTAACATTTTTTACCTCGTATACTATCTACTAATTTTTGTAGGTGTTTAGCATCAATTTCATTTTTCAGGATGTTTAATATCATTTTCAGGACAGCACATAAATTTTTAGACAACTTACCTAGTACAGACTCTGGAATAGACCACCTACTCGGACAGAAAACTCCCAGACGATGACTGTAACTAAAACTACCTCGGGACGTACTTCAAGATAATTAACTAATTCATATTTGCTTATACACATTTTGTATTTAGTATTGTGTAAGACAGAAATAAGCTGCAGGTAAAATAAAGATATTTTTCTTCTAATTTGTCTTGCCTACAGGTGCGCATAATGCATATAATTATTTTACACATAATTTTCAAAACATTTTCCCGGGAAAATTGATATTTTTCGTGGTTCTGGGGGAAAGTGGCGCGTTATGCTTTCCTGTAAAGTGCCACTTCAGTACAATGTATGCCATCTATATAATATTAATACAAATTAGAAACTTTGCTATTTTCCAAATTTGAAGAAAACCGAAATATGGGAGTGATATTTTAAAGTATAGGTTTTCGAGATTTTTGAAGCTTTCTCCAAAATATTAATAAGGATTTCCTGTAAATTTGGAATGCTAATTGCACGATACAATCCTAGCACTTTTATTTGAAACAAAAAAAAGAATGTACTTTGCAATGTAATTTGCGGAAATTGTAGGGTTAATTTCAAATTTTATTCTGGTTGGTTCAGTGTTATTAGTCCGCTGTTGTGTGCTACAATATAATCACTTCTCTACCTGAATTGGCAGGTTGGTACCTGTCTCTGCCCCCCCTCCCAATTACATGTTAGGACAAATGAGTAAAATTTGAAGTTTAAAAAAAAATAATTTTCTAAATAATTGGATTAACAGGAGTAAGAGAAAGTTGTGTGAGTATTTCACATCAGATTTTTTTTTTCTTGCGTGGGTTACAGGGAAGTGTTTCTATCAACAAATTTACCAAGGTCAAAGAATATTCTGTAGGGTTTCAGCGACCCATCCTACTACTTTGGCCATTATAATTAGCGGTTTTACAAACTTTATTTTACACATGTAGATTTCCGGTATATATTCAGGTTTTTTATATCCAAATAACTATTTATTATATGAATAATCAAAGTTCGAGGCTATTTAATATTAATTGTTTGTTAACAATATCGTAACATTAATACCAATACATCACGAACTGTAGGACATTTATTGAAGTAAATAGTGGACCTTTAACATACTGCAGTCAACATGTGGGCATCTATATATCATGATGATATATTGACTAGTGGGTTATGATATAGTATATACATTAAGAAACACCTTTACACAATATACTATGGGTCAACATTGAATTTGTCCACTAACCGAACAGTCCATAAAAAAAGATGGTAGCCATTTACAAGAATTCTATATATACTCCTGGCTTCAATTTCCATTTCAGTGTCCAGTTACGCCCCCCTCCCATTCTGATTCATACCAGCTATTTACGCCAACTACTTTTACCAGTTATTTATCATTTACCAGTTATGATTTTGAGATATCTCATGTTTTGAGATCTACTGACAACGAAAATAAAACTGTTTTTACCAACTGGATTATATGTCCGGTATTTTATCCGTCGTAGCATACATATTCATTTTGTTCCTGACCGGTTTCGGATATTCATCCATCGTCAGAACAAATTCACCAAGTTCGTCTAGAGTTCACTCCAACGAAATGTTTCTGTAGACTCACACTTGTTGGTTATACATATGTGGGAAGGTTATAAGGTTATGTTACTACATGTCTGTGTTTCATGACAAAGTGAAATTATTATAAATTGTGATTAGGCATTAGGTAATAGTGTGTAATAAATAGCATGTTTTGAAGAATACTATATAACTAAATTTTAAGACGGTTGTTAAGCATGCTCAGTGTTTTACCAAGTCATTTTCATTGGTGGGGGGGATAAGTTATTTCAGGAGTAAACTGTACTAATAAGATTAGATAAATTTTAAGGAAAGGCAATTAATGGATGAATTTTAAAGAAAGGCAATGCAAAGTTTATGGCAGTGAAAAGTTTGTACAAGTAAGAAATAAATGTGAAAAAGAAGCAGGGTTAATATAAGAGAACATGTAAGTGAATTGATATGTAAGAAGGTGTTGCAAACAGCAAATTGGAGATGATTTTAAATTAGTAATAAAGGAAATCAAATGTGTGCGTTATTATTTATCATGCTTATTTTAAATGATATTAATTTATATTTAAATTGCATTAAGAATATGTTGAGAGAGATGTAGTGGCATTTGTAAAGGTATTTTTAATAGGGCACGGTAGGAGATTTTAAATATATCATGCAAATAATCTGTACTTTAATCGGGGAAAGAAGAAGAAAATTTAGTTCCACAGGTTAGAATTTAACAAAAGTGCATGCAGCATGCATTTTTTTTTTGGATTATATGTGTGTGCTTTGTAAAAAGAACATTTCGCAGAACAATATGAAAATTTTTGTTTAAAAAAATCGCAGATTTGCATACTAACTGTTCATAAAAACCTTGTTACTTTTCTTGTGGTAATCTGACAAACGCATGCTGAAGATGGGCGAACGCCGAAAAGAAAATAGGTTTTTGAATGTTTTGGAAACTTCTTGAAAACGGCTAAACATATTACTTTTATTTGACAAATTTTGCCCCAAAAAAAGTTGATTTATTTATCTTTATTTATCTTAGCAATTAACTAGAACAATATGTTTTCCATATAAAATGATAATAGCCGTGCGGTCGTCAGACAGAAAAAACCCGATTTTAAATAGTTTTGCGGAATTACTAGGCGTTAAATTCAGATTTATATGGTTGTTCTGTGTTACTTCAAATATTGCTACAGCTTGAAGTTGTTGGAGAATTCTCTCCTAATGCTTTGCTGATGAAAATCTATGCGCTGTTCACTTTTTCACATGCTTGCATTAGTAGGTGGCACTTGGCCTCACACCATTTCGATTTATGTTAAGAGAAATGAGCTAAATCTGAATTTTAAAGAAAATTTACCATTTTGTATAGAATTGTATCAATAGGAGTAAGAGGAGTTGTGTAAGTGTTTCACACCACAATTTTTTTAAAATTAATAATCATATTACAATCATATAATATAATAAGTTTAACGTCAATGAATTTGCATTTATAACTTTTCAATGTAATTACTTCTAAAGTTTTGTAGCTTTATTTACATTTAATCTAGTTTTTAACATTTTAACAATATTAGATGTAAATATTTTTTAGTTAAAGAATGTTTGGTGGTTGCGGAAACATGTTGAAATGGACAAGCGAGGAGAGTGTGAGAGAGATCGAGGTAACGAAAGAGAGAGAGAACATGTTAATATTAGCATTATGTCGTGGTGTGAGTGAAAAACATAATGTAAAAGTTAACATGAAATGTGTACATTTTCCTTGTGTTATACGTGCGTATACATAAAGTGCACGGGTTCATGTGTGCACATATTGCCATTCTAAAAGAGCTAGAGAACAGTGCAAAAGAAAAAAACAAGTACACCGGAACAAAACAAGGAACACGGGATGTGCGCTCACATTCTGGATAAAATGGATAGAGGAATTAGAGGGGATATCAGTGTCGTAATAGTTGTGGTTGTGGTCGTAGTCGTAGTGGTGACGGTGGGGAAACTGGTGGTGGGGGCAACGGGCGGTGATCGTAGTGGTAGTGGGAGGGAAACTTGTTGGGTCGGGTAGGATAACTTGCTGATTTAATTAAACAAGTTTGTATGGTAAACTCTCTGACGTGTAGTTGTCATCATCCATCCGTATACATACGCACATGTACTGTACATAAAACATGTGCACGTACACAAACATACAAACACTAGGGAAATCCTAACAAAACTGTACAACCCAGTAAATATGGCTGAAAATAGGGTGATGTCATTTTACCAGGAACATGTTTCTATATTATAATTTAGTAAGATAGATAAAGAGGGTGGGTGTGTGTGTGTGTGTGTGTGTGTGATAAGATGCTCGTAATAGTTGCCCACAATGTTGTCACTGATGAAATGCCACTGTTTTCTTTGTCGGCAAAATATGACCAATATAAGTAAGTATAACTGTTGATATTAATCGATTTGTAATACATGATAAACAGAACAAGGTAATATGTAATAAGTATAGAACAAGGAAGAAGCGTGACAGGACCATGAATGATGGTCATAAAAATTTTTCTGGCTTCTGCGTTGCATCTTCTGAAAAATTTGAAATGATCTAAAAAGTGCCTTATGTTACAATAGGCCTCTTCAGAATAGTTGGTGGTTTAAGTTTTAGGCCAATACTGGCAAAATTCACAGCATTTAGTTTTAGGGTTTTTTAGTCCGTCCAGTTCTTTTCCCACAGAAACAATTACTGTGGACAAATAGAAAAAAGGGAACAGTAAAGATGCAGTCCGCGCCACAGCCAGAATATGGTTGTCTCTACCTGAAGAACTGAAAAGAGAAAAAAAGAGTTTCCTGAGGAAATCAAGGCTGCAGCATCACCAGCAAAGCATTAGGAGAGAATTCTAGAACAACTTGAACCTGTAGCCAATATTTGAAAGCGAGCTGAATGGGGGTAGAAGCTAGGATCCCGCTCTCGCTTACTTACAACCAACTACTACGAATCTTACTAGTATCAGAGATATTTTCCGTGGTAGCCTGCTTCATTTTGTGGTCATCGACTGGTTTCGGGCGTTCGCCCATCTTCAGGATGCGTTTTGCAGACAGTGTATAACACAGACTTGCACAGAGCAAATTCAGTTTATACACTCTGCCTTTATAACTCTGCCAGAGGAAATCTTATCTCGTGTTAAATCACGTCGTTCGAATAAATCAGAGGAAATAAAAATCAAATAAATCGTAAATTTCCACCCACTTTAAACATTCAAAATTTATTATCAAATAAGCTCTTTTAATTCAAGGAAAATTATTCAATCAGAATTTTAGAGAGAAATTTTAGCAAGAGAAAAGTGTGTCATTGACACATTCTTCATTGGACGTGTGTAAATAACATCAAAGGAACGCAGTAATAACTACGGTGTGTGGATGTATGTATAAAAAATTGTTTAGCGACGAACATTTATACAATAACAATTTCTGATTATCCATCTTAATCCTCTAATAATGTTTTGAAACAAAATATTGTTTTTATGAAAGTTATTTTCACACAAGAAAATTTAGTAAACATATTGGATTTCACAATGTTGATCTAATAATTTATATTATTATTCTCCTTTATAAAAGAAAACAAAATACTAAATTTAATCCTATTGTTTGTTAATAACGCAAAGCAAATAATATATTCTCTGATGTAAATAAACATATTTATATTGTTATTGTCTATAAAATAAAAATATAAAATGTTTTTTTTCTCTTGTGTTAAAATTATAATAACCTTAACGGCATAAACAAAGCGTTTATTTTATGTTGTGAGGTATGGTGCTGTGTTCGCGCGCTTGCGCCTTTTTATATTGTATTGTTTATCAGGTAAAAATATAGTTGCCAGCAGTGGCGGCTCCTGACGTAGATATGTGGGGGTTCAACATTTTTTTTTTAAATACATTACCTATAACTATTAGTACTTTGGCTAGATAGAAATCATGAAGTAAGCCAGGAGCCAGGTAAAAACTTGCCTCCCTCCCCTACAATTAAATATGTTAAAATAACAATAAATCTGTCACTGTGCGCCCAGAGAAAACCTGCGAAAAAAAGTGTTGTACCGTTTGAGTTCGAAAATTAAGTGGTTAACTTAACGGAAATTTTTATTATCTAAATAAAGTGTTTCGGTTCGAAGGATATGTCAATGAGTTAGCATTGATTCTTTGCTGGGTCATCTATCTTAGTGATGTTTAAGTACCAATATCAACATCAAATTTTTATAAATATAAAAATAATATATAAAAATCCACACATTGGCCCAAGCACATCACATCACAAAAAATCAGGTGTGAAACACTCACACAAGTTCTCAAAATTATAATTGACAAATTTAGTGTACCAAATTTAATGGAACCGTCGAAAACTGAAAAAACTGTTCAATAAAAACGCACTTCCGGTTCCAGAATTTTGCCCATCTATTTATTTCTAATTAATTTTGTTTGGATGATAGAATTGTATAATCAACTATGAGAATACTTTAGAGAAAAATCCCCACCCCTCTTCCCTAGAAGTGCCCTTATATGAATTTTACCAGACAAATGTTTTAAATAAAAGTTATACATCTTTGTATGTTTAGTTTGTATAAGAAGTTTCAAGAAAATCGTCGGAGCAATTTTTGAGAAAATCTCGAAAAAGTGAAAAAATCATTTAGTAAAGTGGTGAAGTAAACACACTTCCGGTTATCCGATTTTTCAAACTCGGAATTTCAACAACATATTTAATTGTAATTAACATTGTTTAAATGCAGAATTGTCTAATAAACTGAAATAGCAATTTAGCTGAAAACCTAACCCCAGCCCCTCGCTCATAACTTAAAAAAAATTTTCCAGAGAAATGTTTCAAATAATAGTTGTAGCTCTTTGTATATGTAGTTGATATAACAAGTTTGAAGAAAATCGTCGTAGCCGTTTTTGAGAAAATGGCAAAAAAGTAAAAAAAAAACTAGTAAAGTGGTACTTCCGGTTGAAGAATTTTGACAGATAACTTAGGGTCAGACCCCATGGTGATACCTAAACGGAATATCAAGTTTCAACTTTCTACGGTTTTTCGTTTTTGAGCTATGTTCTTCGCATACATGCATACATACTCACACACACACGCACACACACACGCACACACACACACACACAATACATTTGCTAAAAACAACTTTTTTTATCTCCGGGTAAGATCGGGTAAGTTCGTTCGTAAGATCGTAAGTAATGTTCATCGCGCAAGAATCCGCCACCTTTATTTTAATAGGAAGCACACGTTTATACACTAACACAAAGAAATGTTTTTATATATACATATATATATGTATTAAATTCTCCAGCGCGATAGCGAACTGTGAACTTCCAACTTCCTACACTTTATACATCGCCTGATATGTGCATGCACTATACCTACAATCGTACAAAAATGCACAATACATTAAACAACACATTAGAGTGAGCTCCTATACTGATATACGTTCCTATTCTTTTATGTCTAATTCTCCTCGGATTTGACAAACAAATTATTTTTTTCACATCATTCATTATTATTATTTACATGGATTTGATTGAAATTTGATATCAGGCAATATATACTATTTTTACTGTGACTAAGGTTTGAAACTAATATAAATAAAAATGAAAATATTTTTTGAAATTCAAATATGAAATAAAAATAAGAGAAAGTAATAAACATATGATAATTTGTTATTTTTTATTTTTTTCAAATAGCTGGGGGGTTTTTTCAAATCGCGAATACCAGTAGCCACCACTGGTTGCCAGGCAAGTTTCATAAAAAGAATTTGTTTTCTTTTGTCTTACTTATTTTGCACATCCTTTTTGTTTGTCCTACTACCTCCTAACTTTACTGAAACTTTTGTTTATAATTTTTTAAAGCATTCATTCTACTAGCTTTTATAAAATAAAATATGGTTCAGTTAAGAAAATTGAAAATAAGATATAGAGAAATTGTTTTAACCTTTTAATTTTAAAAAATCTTTAACTAATTTGTTAAAAGTTTAGAAAACTTTTACAACCTTATTAATATGGCCCTAAAGGTTAAAAAAAAAGAAGAAAAAATGCAAAAGTGTCCAAGAATTATGCAAATCCATACAGCAAGTGTCGAAATCTGGATTGTGAATATATTTGACAAAGACAGGCTGCCATTAAAGCGTTGAGCTAAAGTTATCAGTTCAAAAATTATGTGGGAATGCCTTGGCAAACTCGATGACCTGAGAAGTTACAATAAAGTTACCCTTGTTATTAATAAATGTTGTCATAGAATATAATAAGATGGTTGTCCATTCTCTGCCTCGCTAGGAAAGACACAAAAATTCAAAATTCAGCACACTCCTGGCCACCGTACCTAGCGCATAGCGCCAAAACCGGTGCCTATGGTCACTTAGCCTTGCCTACTATGTAGGCAAGTTTCCATCCCTGCCACGTGGAGGCGGACCTCTACATATCCGTCTAGTCCGGCGCATTACCGCTACTTCTCGAGCAAACAGAGCGAAGTCTTTAAAATTTTGAGCACTTTTCACCAACTCTTTACATTCTCCCGGCCAATTCTCTCCTCTCCTTTTCAGCTCGAATTCCATATGGATTCTTGCCTCGTCGAGTAGAGAACATCGGAAGAGAACGTGGTGCACTGTACCCCATTCACCGCACTCGCAATTCGGGGAATCTTTCAAACCCAACTCATTGAGCTTAGAATTGAACTCCCCGTGGCCCGTGAAATATTGCGTTACGGTTTGGGATAGCTCCAGCCACCGTATCGACAGTCTGCGATGCACATTTGGGAAGAACTCATATGTAATTCTTCCTGTATCTGCCTCATCCCAGCGTCTTTGCCACTTCCCAATCTCATACTCTCGGATCTTATTTCTTACAAGAGTAGCAGGCATCTGACTGGACAGCTCCTCACCATTGAGGACAATCTTGACCCCTTTTTTAAACTTATGGGTAAGGGCTCTCATCTCAACAAGGAGATCAAGCCGCAACACACCAGCGACCACCGGTAAGGAAGCTGTGGATGATGTCGCATAGGCCCTTGTTACAGAGCATAAAATTGCTCTTTGCATCCGCAACAGAGTGCCGCTGTACGACTGCATGTCAAGCTTGTCGGCCCAACAGGCAGCTGCGTACGCTGCGACATTCTCTATTACGCCCATATAAATGGTTAGGGCCACACCAGTCTTCAGCCCCCACTCACCACGGGCAACTCTTTTTATTCCTTGGTATAAGTTGAGACATCTGGAGGTAAGCCACTGAATATGGGGCTTAAAAGAAAGCTTCTAATCCAGCAGCACGCCCAGGTACTCAAACTGGGTCACATGGACTATTCTGTGATCGTCCACCCTTGTCCAGGGAGGACGACTGGGATGAAGTTTGCCTTTCATTAGCATCATTTAGACTTCTCGAACGAAATCTGAAGCTTCTCCCCTTGACACCAATTCTTAATTCGGGTTACAACAGCGCTCGCACGCTTTTCTAACTCCCGACGAGAATCACCATGAACGACTACTGCTGCTAGGAAAGACACAGAAATCAACCGCCCACCCTCATCCCCATTATGGGGCTGGAAACCAATTATAAGAAAATCTGTCAATTACAATTGAATCAACTATCGCCAGAAAAAATTGTGTGAATGTTCACATCTGACTTATAAGAAAATAAAGTACAAGATCATTTTTAGTTCACATATGGACGAGTATGAAAACATTAAACTTCAATAGACGAACATACCATCAGATAAACCAAATTGATTTTGATTGACGAAGTTAATCCAAATTGAACTGAATTTATTTGAAAGAGTACACGACTGTGACAAAGACAGATAGACACACACACTCAAAGAGAGTGAGAGAGAGAGCGAGAAAGTGTGCGTGAGTGAGAGTGAGAGAGTAGGGGGGAGAGACTTTACATCAGCATTTCAACCAAACAGACTATGTCACTTCTATATTGTAGAGTTGACACTCTTCAACTCAGAGGAAGCGCTAGTGTTGTGATATATATATATTGTTTAATGTTATACTATGAAAACGGCTGTTATTTTTAGTTGGTTGGATTTGTGCGTTGTATAGTGTTGTATAGAGAGTTGAAACATTTTATTGTTATTTGCTAAAGTTTTGGTTACGTCATTCTTGGAGCGCGTACATAGAAAAGGGGCCATCACTATGGTTGTGTAACTACTCTAGGACGCTCTAGAGTGTGCGTGTATGTATGGGGAAGTGAGTGGTTTGGGTTGGCGGCGGTGGGGAGAACACTTCTATTTCACTGTTAGTGCAATGTTACTATTTTACAGACCGCCCTTCCCGAATTGTGGGCACAGTTCGCCCATAGAGGTTAGTTCCACCAGTAACATAGTAAGCTCCCCCAATGGACTTGGTCTATCCGCTAACTTTCACACACTATAACAATGGGGCTTTACACTGACTTTTGTACAAATAACACATACTGTATCTCTCTCTCTCTCTCTCTCTCTCTCTCTCTCTATACTTCTATCTTTTTCTGACTGTCACTAAGAGGCACTCTTTCGAACAAGTATTTCACACTTAACCTGTTAAAGCTTTATCAAGTTTATTTCTAATACATAAACAAGCTATACAAAAATGAATAGAGTTAATAATGAAAAACACAGTAAATTCGTAAATCTTTGGAACAATAATTAGTGTTTGTTAATTAAAAATATGAATTACATTTCCTTTTTTTTTTGGTATTGTACTATGAAACTGAAGTTTTATGAAAGCTTTATAATTACTTTGTTCGCGAATGTAGGGGAGTGAGAGAAACAAATGAAAGCGGTGATTAGAGAGACTTGGTAAGAGAGGTGTGGTTATAGGTTGGAGTGTTATAGACTGTGTAGTGGAAGAAAGAAATAAAAGGAAATTATAGTTTTGAATATTTTAGAAAAATAGTTTAGAATATTTTATGGTATCAAAAATAGTATTTTGTTAATATTTTAAATGTATCTTAGTGCAATAAAAAGAGTTAGGTACTGTAATTTGGGGTCATTGCTATTAGGGAAACAAAGACACAAAAATCCGTTAAATTAATACAATGCTACTTGGCCAACTGTTTTGTTAGAGAGAGCATTCCTTCAGACAATCTGCACTCTGCCTTCAAACAAGAACAGTCTGCATTCTGCTTTGAAAGCCAGAACACTTACTTCAGGAATCGCTCTGTTAAACTCATGCGAGATTTGCCTTTATTCCAGATATACGTCTGATTTACTAAGATATAATTGTGATATTGTAATGTACTTAAATTTGCTTAGAGAATATATCTATTTTAAAAACAGTGGTGCTCTCTTGATTATTACTAATACTTCTATCTCAAACATACATACAAGCCCTTTTACTAAACCGCTCACGCCACAACCAACTACCACAAATACACAACATCACCAATAACAATGTAATTGGGTGGATGTGTTGTTGTGTTTGTGGTGGCTTGAGCGGTTTTGTAAAAGGGCTTGTAAGTATATATGTTTAAGAGAGTGAAGTATTAAGAATAATTAAGAAAACACTGGTAGATTAAATTAAATATATTATCTTTAAAGATATTTAAATATTTTACAATATCACAACTATTTTGTTTATGAAATTAAGTATTTATCTAGATTAAATGCTAAGTTCTTATGTATTAACTTAAAGTGGCAGATGTCACCAGTATATCCGGACATAACTTTGTCCATTAAACGCTAGTAAGCGCTTGAAGCGTTCTTTAAACCGAAGGGAAGAACCTTGAATTGATAGGCTCCGAAATTAGTGACGAAGGAAGTCTTTTCTTTAGATGCTTCGTCAAGGAGGATGCCGTGGAAGTCACCGCTGATGTCTAAGGTGGTATAGAAATGGGTGGAATGAGTGTGGATAGGATATGCTGTATATCCGGGAGCGGGTAAATTTCGGAAGTGGTGATGGCATTTAGTTTGCGAAGATCAACCACATTCCTGTATTGTTTTCGGAGCTGTGTAATGTCTGTAACATCAACTTTTGTGTGGTCAGCGTGTTTTTCTTAATGAGTATGACGGGGTGAGCCCAGTTGGATTTACTTTCCTCTATTATACCTCTATCAAGAATGTCTTGTATGAGGGCCTTGAGGATGGGAGCTTCGGAGTGGGCTATCTTATAGGGGCGGCTGGACACAGGGACATGATTTTTTGTGTCAATGTGGTGAGTGACTCTAGAAAATTTTGTTTGGAAATTGTGGTCGTGTGTGAAAGCGTCATAAAAAGGAGTGAGGGCATGTAGAACTTGTTGTTGGGAAGAGAGATGCGTTAATTTGTTGAGAAGTGTGCCATGTAGAGTGAGAATGATTTCTAGTGTTTTATGTTTTACGTCGGTCGCGAAGTACCATAGGATGTTTATTTTGGGATTCTGGCATTTTCCTTATACATGCCTTTTTAATTTTACTGAGGTGTACTACCTTTTTACCGTCTCCATACGAAAGCGTACAGTATGGTTAGGGTATAATTTGTCAATTTTGTAAGGTCCAGAAAATTTACGACCAAATTTGCCCTGAGGTTTGAAAATTTTGAGGTAAACATTGTCGTTAACCTGAAATTGATGTTTAGATACATTCCGATTATAATATTTGGCTCTAGTAACTTTTGCCTTTTCATTATTTTCCTTAGCTGAAGCGCGTACCTCTTTAATTTTATTGTACAATGTCCTTGTGTGGATATTAAAATTATCGTGGTCATGGGATGGGAAGTTTACTAGCCAAGGAAATCTGAACTTACTCCCAAATATGAGTTCATGAGGAGAATAGCCTGTCGAGGTGTTTGGACTTGAATTGTGTGCAGCTTTTATAAATGGTAGATATCTGCCACTGGTTTTGTGAGTAGTGGGAGATACTACGAGCTATCGTTTTATGGATACGTTCCAATTTGCCATTGGAAGCAGGTGGTAGGGAGTAGTGTTAACTTTTCGGATTTTCAATAGGGTGCAGATCTGAAGTATTATGGTAGAAGTGAAATTGGTACCTAAATCTGATAGTAGGTACTTGGGTGTGCCATAACGGGTAAAAATTTCATTTACAAGTATCCGCGCAATATTCTCAGCCTTTTGATTTGTCATGGGAAACATCTCGAGAAAGCGAGAATACTGGCAGATAATGGTAAGGATGTATTTGTATTCCTCACCTGTGTCTGGATTAGTGGAAACTTCCATGGGACCAACTACATCTATAGATAATGCCTGAAATACGTTCGTTGGCTCTTGAAAATCACCCAAGGGAGGTTTGTGAGGAATATGCGACTTACTAGTAGCGCAACTATGACATGTTTGTACATAGTTTTGCACATCAGCAGAAATATTTGGCCAAGTAAAGAACATTTTTATTCCGTCATATGTCTTATGAATACCATAGTTTCCCGAAAGAGGATTGTCATGAAATAATCTCATGATGGTGTCACGCATAGAGTTAGGCACTAGCAATTGTCAACAGTATGCACTATTAAACCCTGTTGGTCTAAGGAATAGTGGGGTGTTTGAAGTAACTTCTGACATTCAGCGTCATTACTTTGAAGTTCTAGGACTTACAATAGCAATGACCCCAAATTACAGTACCTGACTCTTTTCATTGCACTAAGATACATTTCAAATATTAACAAAATACTATTTTTGATACTATAAAATATTCTAAACTATTATTTTCTTTTATTTCTTTCTTCCACTACAACTGTTAGGCTGGTTGGTGTTATTATCTGATGGGTTCCTGATAGAATTCTGTCTGTCAAACTCTAGATGTCCTTTTGAGTATGAAATCCTACGACAGGACTAGCGAGGTATTAGTGACGTTCTTTTTTTTTCGTTTTTTTTTTTTTTGTAACTTTGTATAACTAAATTCATCATCTAATGAAACCAATCACTATCAAAAATCTGGCTCAATTGTTCTATTAGGAAGCGCTCGATGTTCCACCACATAGCCTTCAAGCGTACGCATTATCTACACTGCCTCGTCCACTGCAATGAATTGACGAATTAGCTTTAACTCCTATGTAATCTCCCACCTAGGAGCTGTCACCAGCGATAGGAGAAATTTAAAAAAAAAAATCGACAATCAGAGGGCTTAATAGTCAGTCGCCAAATCAACTTAAAAGAGTACAATCGCCAGATCAACTTTGACTAGTTAACAGGTTCAATCTTGGGATCACGAAGCTAGGTCACATTCCCGGACCGTTTAGGGAAAAAAAGAAGATTATTGTTTTATTTTCTCTTACTCCTAGTAATAAGAGGAAGAAGCATTTCGATCGTGTTTTATTAACTAAAACATCGTGCTTAATAACCTAAAATTTTGACAATTTTCGATATAATATAATAAAATCATTTTGTTGTTCGATTCATTTGGAAGTTGTTTCATCCATATTGGCACAAATAACGAATTATTTTACTCTTGTTTCCTCTTTTATTAGGCTGGAAAATATCAGAACACTTTTATTTTTATATGATAGCTCGTTTCTTTACTGAGTAGTCAAAATAACCGGTTTTCGAGTGGTATTCGAGTGCAAAGATCGGATATGCATTTGATATGTACTTAACAAGATGTCTTCATGATGGCCCGAACGCTCGAAATCACAATGCAGGTAACTGTGATGTTCCCTCTCTACAGCCTGTCAGGATACTGGGATTCCTTAGGGATCTCAGACTGATGGAGGTTTTGTAGAACGGATGTTCAGCTGGGACATCTGTTCGGATGCTGTGGGCAAGCCTACAGCACCCTGGGGGGCCTAGCACAATAGACCGTAAAGGTCGCAGTGCATTGGCCCCCCGCTTCAAAACAAAAAAAAACAAAAAAAAAACTGATGTTGAACAAAATCAATTTAGAAAGTTTATCGAGTAGTTATTTTAATATATCTTTATTGCTGTAGCCGTCCTATCAGTTTGAATCGAGGATATTCGAATTCCAAGTTAACCCTTTGATCCAATGGAACAAGGAATGTTTCTTTGAGATAAGGAGGGAGGAACCAGGTGGTTTTATGATTTAAAATGAAAACTGGAAACCTTGATTTTACTTTATCTAAATACAGATAAGAGGAAATATTGCGATCGTGTCAAATTTTCGGAATATTAAGGTCAAATATCATCGAAATTACTTGTTTTAAGATCCCGTGAATATGTAAAAAAAAAAAGAAAGGTTGTTAACGAAAGATCAGTAGGTTATTGGATGATAACATGTGATAAATCCATCAAAATTTATAAGACAAGCGTAACAAAACTTTAGTAAAATATTGCACGATTAAAGGAAATTTGCGAATTAGAATTGTTATTGTGCAGCAAGAGAAAGTGGTGTGAATGTTTCACAAAGGATGTCCTTCATTTATTGACCCATCAGTCGCATCAGGGGCCGAGGATTCTCAAGGAGTTATGTGGAACAGAATAACTCTAATTGAATCTATTATCAATCTATGATGAACCCAAAAATCTAGTGGTAAATGTAATTCTCTTAATCGCCAATAGTACTTCTTATCTTTCTATCTGAAAATAAGACCATAATATCTGGGTATATTTTTTCCTGGGTATATTTGAAGGTATTTTTCTCCTTACCCCTTCTATTCCATTCTTTCTTTTCCTTTATCTCGGTGCTGTCTTCATACAGCCAACGGCAGCTCACCAAGTAAGCATTATAGTACTTTACTTTCTCTTAGTGTATTATTCTACATTATTATTCCAAAGGGAACCTAAACTACCTCCCAGTAGTAGGTACTACTGCTCTACTATGTGCACAGGATATAGTCTAACCTCAAATGGACCCTTTCTGATTCTATATGCTCGCCCTGCAACAACTCTGTAGTCTTTCTTACTTTTCTTAACGGCATTTTTTTTTTCTTTTCGCATCTTATTTTCTTTTTCTTCTCTCTCTCTCTCTCTCTCTATATATATATAATTTTTTTTCTGGAAAAATTGGTAAGTTGACCCATTTCTTTTCCTATTCCTTTTTCTTCAACATTATTGTAAAAATGTTATTTTCCGTAACAATAATGTTCTACAGACGTGTGAGAAGGAAACAACCACAAACAATATTTATTTTTCACAGCTGTTATAAAAACCTTGGTCAACTGATTATTTCAGAGCCAATTATCTTAAAAAAAAAAGAAGAAAATTCATCGGAAATTATTGCAAATCAGTGGAAAATATAACAAATCTATTTTGTGGAAATTTTCCGGTTGTCGATTTTGAACCAAATTTTCTTATCATTCACTCATCTATACACAATCTAATTAAACCAAACGCCATTGAAAATTCTTCACACATAAAGCAGAACTAAATATTTCTAAATACTATGCATCAAAATGCCGCTAACGCACTTCAAACGCAAACCAACTACGCATTATACCTTCTATCACGCCCATAGCAGTGTATTAGCGAATGTAACAGCAAGAGAAGCTCAGCAACCGCAGAGAGCAAGAGAAGCTCAACCACTCTCTCGGACTGGAGTGGGAGAGTGGGAGAAGCTGTATAGATATAGCGACAGACAGTCTATAAAGAGGACAGTTCGACACAGTGGAAATTAGTACATCCAATCGCTACGTGTCATTCTCCTACCACTCTACCTTAAACATTCATCCATTGTAAAGTCCAGGCAGTCTGTGTCTACTTATTAATATATCAGTAAACCAATGTTAACCAATTCTTCTTCTTAACTCATCAAACAAAACCAATTCTCTCCATCCAACACATCCATTATATTGGTGGCAGCGGGGATGATATAACAGCAGGAGAAGCTCAGCAACTAATGAGAGCAAGAGAAGCTCAACCAGTCTCTCGGACTGGAGTGGGAGAAGCTGTATAAATATAGCGACGGGCAGTCCATGAAAGACAGTTAAACACAGTGGAAATTAGTTCAGTACATCTAATCGCTACGTGTCATTCTCTTACCACTCAACCTTAAACATTCATCCATTGTAAAGTCGAGGCAGTCTGTGTCTACTTATTAATATATCAGTTAACCAGTGTTAACCAAGTCTTCTTCTTAACTCATCAAACAAAACCAATTCTCTCCATCCAACACATCCATTATAGCTAATGAGCTTCTACTAGTTTATCTCTCACCTAGAAGCTGTCTCTAGCAGTAAGTGAAGTGGAAAATATAAGCTGACCGCCTGAGGGGCTTAAGGTGAGTTACCGATCCAACTTCGGGCAATCACTATCCTTACTTTATCGTGTCAAATTTTTGATATCGAGATTTTCACTCTGAGTCCGAAAAAGTGGTTTTTAGAAATTGGTCTCTGTGTGTGTGTGTGTGTGTGTGTGTGTGTGTGTGAGTGTGTTGACAGTATAACTAAAATATGAAAAATCGTAGAAATTTCAAACTTAAAATTTAGTTCAAGTGCATTTTATTTTCAACCTTGTAATATTTACTGCTCATATACAGTAGAACTTTAATTTGAAACATTTCTCCGATAAAATTCATTTAAGTGGGTTTTTTGGGGCTAGGGGTGGGGTGTTAAGTTTTCCTCTAAAGTGTTGTTTTACTTTATTAAAGAATCCTGTCATCTTAAGATTTTTAATTACAATAAAATGAGATACCAAAATTTCGAGTTTAAAAAAAACCAGTTGACCAAAAAAGAGTTTTTGGTGAACAGTTTTTTGTTGTTTTTTTTCAGTTTTTCAAGGATTTCTCTATAAAAACGACTTCTATAAATTTGATATATTAACTATGAATCTATAACTTTTCAGAGAAATTTATTAAAAAAGTTTTTGGGTGGGGGGGGAGGATCTTATGCTTATCACAAAAAAGTAATCTTATTTAGTTTAGATTCTCCAACTGATATAAAATTAAATATTAACAAATATTTAGTAAAAATTATAAATTTGAAGAAAAGTGGGCAATCTCAGAATCAGTCAGAAAACTCTGATAAAACAAAAGTCGTTGTGAGTGTTTCACACCAGATTTAGACAACTCGAAAGCTTGTATTTGCGGTGGATAATTTGATGTGAACGGCCCATGATTTGTCTTACAGTAATAAGAATAAGTAAGGAATTATTGAATTAAATTGCTCTTGAATTAAGTTGAAATTTAGCGTAAATATTTGATGAACACAAATGGATAATGGAACGCCATATAAATGTAGGATTCTGCTCATTTTCCGCAGAACTAAAAAAAAAATTCTAATCCCTACAGGATTGCTGCCTCTCTCTCATCCCCTGTCCTAATATACCTGGCTGCTACCTGGTCCTATCACATCCCTATCCCAGGTCACGTCATTGCACTGAATGGGCTCTAATTTGTATTTTTCTTTATCTTCTACTCACTTTACCAACTGAAAAATATGTTTCACTTCTTTTGATTCTCTAGATCCGCTTTAGTTCAATCAACTAACAATGTGTGTGTGTGTGTGTGTGTGTGTGTGTGTGTGGTATAGTTTGTCTGCCTGTACAGAATGTCTGTATACTGAGAGATAATCACTAAATAGGTTGGCAAAAGAATCAATGTTACAAAAGTGTTCATAACAGATTCATTTAATTTTTTACAAGTTGACGTGGGAAAAATTCTGTGTGAAACACTCACACGATTTTCAATTAGTGCAATTTAATGACAGATTTTCTACAAACTAGTAATTCTTCGAGGATGTTTATTTTTGTTCAATGTTACATGGAATTAGGGAATCTATACTTAATATAAACCATTTTTTTGAGGAAGGCTTTACCTTCCTTTCTCAAAAACTCCCTTAAATGAACTTTCTTTGAGAAAATTCATTTAACAGAGCTTTTGGGGAAGAGGTGGGATTATGTTTTCCTCTTAAATGTTATTTCGATAAATTAGATAATTTTATCATCTAAATAATATTAATTACAAATAAATAAATTTTCAAAATTACGACTTTAAAGAAAACTGGTAAACCGGAAGTGCATTTTTACTGAACAGTTTTTTTCAGTTTCTGCAATTTTCTCTAAAAAAAAAAACACTGACGGATTTCCTTAAATTTGGTACAGTAACTAGGTCTATCACTTTTGTTTGAAAGTTTTTTCCGTGAAATTCATTTAATGAAGTTTTGTTGGCTGGGTGGGAGGAGATTATGCTTTCCTCAAATGATGATGATGATGATCACGGCTCTGCAGCCCATTACTGAGCCTTGGCCTCCTCGATCCGCTTCCGCCAGTCCTCTCTGTTCAACATTTAATAATTTTTTGGAGTCTTCGCTGACGCCATCAACCCATCGGAGTTTAGGACAACCAACTCTCCTTGTCCTTTGAACCCTTTCCTCAAGGACCATTCTGTGCACCTCATCATTTGGTAACCTTGCTACATGACTGCCCAGCGCAGTCTGCCCAGTCTAATGACTTTGGCAATGCTTGGCTCCTGGAATAGATCCATTACCTCTCATTTGATCTTCTCCTGTACTTACTACCCTCTCTAACAGGGCCATAAATCCTCCTGAGGATCTTCCTTTCGAAAAGTTGCAGTATCCTTTCATCTCCTTTAGAGATAGCCCCGCTTCAGAACCATATGATAAAACAGGCCGAATAAGCGTCTTGTAAAGAATAATTTTTGTATTCCACGATACAACTTTGCTCTTAATATGTCGGCTGATTCGGAAATAGCATTTATTTGTCTGCACCACTCTCTTTTTAATTTCTGCGGATACATTGTGGTCCTCAGTGACTACAGTGCCAAGGTAGGTGAAAGAATCTACCCTTTCAACATTGAAACTCCTATGGACACGCTACTGGTGCGCCTCGCTGGTTCTCCTGCAATCATATATTTCGTTTTGCTCTCATTTATTGTCAGTCCCACTTCGCCGGCCGCTCTAGCAAGGCCAAGGAGTGCCTCTTCCATGTCTCTAAAGGACCTCCTCACAATATCCACATCGTCCGCATATGCCAGAATCTGTACAGACTTGTGGAATATTGTACCCGTCCGCTGAATGTTGGCCTTACGAATTCTAACAGGAGGTTAAAGAGTAGACATGATAAGGCGTCTCCCTGTCTTACACCTTTGCTAACACCAAAGTCATTAGAGATGCTTCCTTGCACGCGCTCAGCGCATCGAGCACCTAACATAGTCATCTTTATTAATCGGATCAGCTTCGGTGGGATATTCATGTCGACGAGAGCTTTGTAAAGTTCCGCTCTTCGAACACTATCATAGGCGCACTTGAAATCCACGAATAGATGATGGGTTTGGAGTTTATACTCCCTACTTTTTTCCAAGACCAATCGAAGAGTAAATATCTGATCTATAGCTTTGTTCCTTCTGAAACCACATTGGTATTTGCCTATCTCTCTCTCAGCATATGGGACAAGCCTGCCGTATAAGATATGGGAGAATATTTTGTAGACGCAATTGAGGAGTGAGATGTCCCGATAATTGCTACAATTCAATGAATCTCCTTTTTTTGAGAATTGGGCACATGAATGCTTTTCCCCAAGATTCGGGCATTACTTCGCTAGTCCAGACTTTCAGAAATATTTCTCTCAGTTCTTTAGCGAGCTCCTCTCCACCACTTTTAAACAACTCCGCGGGCATATTGTCGTTGCCAGGGGCTTTGTTATTTTTCATTTTATCTATGATGGCCCTAATCTCTTCATCATCGGGTGGTTCAATGTCGTCTCCAGTAGGGATCGTTACCTGAGTGGTCTCATTTTCTGCACTCTCATTTAGGAGGTCATCGAAATGCCGCGCCCAACGGTTCAAAATTTCACTCTCCTGGGTCGTGATCGAGTCATCTTCTAATCTACAAGCACCAGGCTTTGGATTGAATGGCGCTCTTGCCTGATTAATATTTTGAAAAAATTCCCGACTGTTCCTATTTCCTCTATGTACTTCCAATCCAGCTATTTGTTTTTTTTTCACATTCCCTCTTTTTCCTTTTATGCAGTTTCCTTTCTAACCCTCTTTTAGTGCTATACACCTCCCTGGATGCTCTGGTTCCCTTTCTCAATATCATTTGTTTATGAGCTTTATTCTTTTCCTCGATCACTCTTTTACATTCATCGTCAAACCAATAATTTCTTCGCGCAGTTTCCCTGAAACCTAGGATATCTTTTGCGGCGCTTTGAATAGCTTTTGCGCACCGCTCCCAGCAGGCCTCAACATTCTCATTGAGATTATCCAAGGTAGCTAGATTAGATATGACCTACTCCTTGTACCTCTCTTGGGTTTCCTCATTCTTCAATCTCAACATATTAAATTTTCTTCCCTTTTCTCTGTGCTCTCGCTTTGCGTTCGAATTTCTGGCTCTTATTCTGGCTACAGACAAATAGTGATCCGAGTCCACATTTGCTCCCCTAAACACTCTAACATCCATAATACTTGACCTATACCTAGCGCTGATTAGTATGTGGTCAATTTGATTTTGTGTACGGCCTACTGGAGATCTCCAGGTAGCCTTATGTATTCGTTTGTGCGGAAATAGAGTTGTTACAATTACTAAGTTCTTTGCACTTGCCAAGTTCACTAATCTGAGTCCATTATCATTTGTCTTCAAGTGCAAACTTTGCCTTCCAATAATTGGGTAGTAAATGGTTTCCTGACCCAACTTTGCATTAAAATCCAGCGCTTTTTCGAGGAGTTCATAAAACAAATCTTTTTCCTCACCCTCGGATTTCTCAGTAGGTCCATGACAGCTTAGCAAACTGTAATTGAAGAACCTTCCCTTCACTCGCAAGTAGCACAATCGAGGGCTTATTGGTTTGAAATCGATCACGTTATCTTTTAATTTTTTACCAACTACAAATCCTGTAGTAAAGCTGTGGAGTCTTTCTTGACAGCTAAAGTATATAGTATGTTCCTTTTTTTTTAGCACCCCTGTACCAGTCCATCTAATTTCCTGAATGGCTGCTAAGTCCACTTGATACTTGTCTAATTCTGTTAGGAGCACTTGATGAGCTCCCGGCCTATATAATGTCAACACATTCCAAAATCCAAAGTTAAAATCCTTAAGACGATTGCCAGATCGCTGCCGTGACATCAGTCCTGCTTCTGCGTCTGTTGGATTCGTGATAGGTTGAGTTTAAGGATAGCGGGTTATCAGCCCACAGCTCCCGAGTCCAATGGAGGGACTGTCTCCTCAGAGCCTTTGGACCTGCTCCCCTCTCGGGGCTCTAGGGATGGTACCCCTAGAGTGTGTTCTGTAGATGTGCTTATTTAAGTAAGAGCGTCTTGTGTAGTGTTCTGATGAATGTGTGCGGTGTAATGTACCCGGGGGTTCGTAAAGCCCCAGTAGCTGCGCACAACAGCTACCCCTTGCGGGCCTTTCCTCAACTAAGTCATGTTATTGAGTTTAGATTCTCCCATTGATGATTAAATAAATATTTAGTAAAAATGATACGATTGAAGAATATTAGTCAATTAAAACTTTGTAAACTGCATTAAGAGAAAGTCGTGTGATTGTTTCGCACCATATTTTGTTTTTCTTATTCAAAGGAACTCAAAACATATATTTCCGGTGGAAACTCAAATTTCGAAAATTTCACAGATCGCAATACTATCTCTTATAGTAAGAGAAAGCAAAAAGAACAAAAACACAGAAGAATCAAGGTAAACATACATTGCCTGTTATGGTCGCCCCAGAGGTTGTTATTCAGGGCGAGGCACAGCCTCCCCCCCCACTACCACACCAAAAGAAAAACAAAAAACAAACAAAAAAAAGTAAAAAGAGGAAGAAAAATTGGGGAAAACAATATTTTTGCAGATGTACGAGCCACTAGGGAAATTATACAACGGTAATACTGACCGATAAATCAAACTTTTCAATACCCAGGTGTATCAACTGGGCAAAATTCTAATGTATTTTATCAGCATTGCTCTCTATATATAATAATCCCTCATCCGCTGCCAAAGAAAACACTAATTCCGGTGTTTTATATTTTATATTTATTTTTATTAATTTGAAGTTTTTGTTTACACTGCTAAAAGTTATGTAAATGGGTAAAAAAAAAAAAAAAAATCTGGTGTGATACACTTACACGACTTTTCCTTATTCCACTTTATACAAATTAATTTAAAGAAATGTTTAAATTACAATGGGTAGAAACGTTTAGATAGGCTGATCATAAAAACAAGATGGCAGGGATTATCACTGAGTAGGCACTATATGCTCCTTCTGTCTCAAGAATATGCAGCGTCACTTTAAATTTAAACATTGATTTAGAGGCCCCCTAATACCCCTCTAAAATCAATTTTTTGTTCTGGGCAAAAATATTTTAAATAAAAGCGATACGTTATTATCTTTGCTGTAAGCTAGACAAGTTTTAAGACATGCATGAAAGCTGTTAGCGAACCCTACCTCATTTCTCATTGTTTGGGATATCCCTCGGCTGCGGGAAAAATTTATTAATAATAATGGAAAAGTAAAGTGATATGGAAAGCTTGGAAAAATATTTTGAAAAGTGTTTACTAGAATAAAGTTTGTTCGCTCTATTTGCCCTCTCTATGTGGTTATGTAAATATGATATGAAACTTTAAAATTTTACAAGTAAAAGGATAATAAGATAATAATTAGTACTATGAACAGCATATTTAAATAGGTGCTTTGTGGTTGTATGTAAAATGAACGAGGTAAAACTTAGTGTATATACACTCAGTGGGGGCGTGAGAGAGCGGAACTGCACCGAGGGGGTGAGGAAGGACTGCCTACTGTCTCTATCTGTTTCTCACTTTGGAGATTCTCATATCTCTCTCTCTCTCTCTAATTTCCAACATCTGTATGGTGAGAGAGAGAGAGAAAGAGAATAGCTATCACTTAACTATCAGACAGTTTGAAATTATGTCAGGGTGCTGTGTAAAATACACTAGTGCCGTACTTACTTTGTAATAGTATTACGGTTACGAGAGATGGCGCTCGTTCTACTAGTGGTTTACTATATACCCTACAGCATCAGATCCAAGCTGCCGTTCACCAAAAACTTCGTTTTCCATCTTAACCAGAATATAAATAGCTGTTCTTGGCAAAGAGACTGTGCTCACTGCTTGCTAATTTTAACTAGAAGCAGAAAAGCCTGGCTGCTACTGTGCAGAGATGGGCGATTTTCATTGAAGGGTGGTTGGTTGGGGAGGGTTTACTACTAAATACGGGGTTTTTACCCCTAGTAAACTTGTGAGGATATATATATATATATAGTTAACTTGAATGAAGATGGTTTTGTTGGGCGTGGGGGAGGATTAAAAGGTTACATAACCAAAAATGTTAATATTTTGGATAGGGCTGATGTTTATAACGGCGGGATGGGAGAAGAAGTGGGTGTAACAGGGCTGAGCGTGTAGGCATACTGAAAGTGTTTACGGAAGTTTCACAGAGTTTTAATGAGTAACTTTGTGAATTTTACTTTGAACTTCTTCATGTGAAAGGAATATAGTAAATACGAACTACGAACTCTCTTTCTTTATATATATATATCCTTATATAATTATATATATTCAATAAAGACAAAGTATTTAATGATGAAAAAGCAATATGTATACTAAAACTTGCCCATGGTATAGGAATATCCAAATTTTACACCCCTCCCTGACTGTGGGCACTTCAACAAGCCAAAAGCGCGGTAGTTAGCCTTGGATGTTGACGGGATTTCCTCACGAGAAGTGATTATACACTCAGAGAGGGGCTGCACCTGAAGAAGCTAGGAATGATAGAGCACCTGTAGATTCTGTGTGAATTTGATGAATATTCTAATACACTTCCTGAAAAAATTGCACCGCTATCATTCAAACAAGTTGTAGAAGACTGGGCAACTAACACGTGTTGGAAAAGGTTATATCCGTTCTAGAAAATTTGCAGATTTTAAGATTTCACTGTAGAATTCACAATAGACCTGTTTGGTAGCAGTGCAGTATTCAGTATAAGAAGTCACACGATATTTTCTTACTGCTATTATAACAATTATATAAAATAAAGTGACAACCTTTCTTTAAATACCAAAACTTACTCTGGGTACTTACATAAAGAGTGAGATGGAGAGTAGAGAAATGATAAATTTAGAAAATTGAACATTAAATAAAACAGCCTATTCTGAGAAGTCGCTCTTCCGGTTAACTTGAAATTCTAGTAATGCTACTAATGTAATTATTACATGGGTGGTAGAATCATCACATTAACTTAACCGTTACTGGTCCCCCAAAAACACCGGGAAAAAAATGTATCAATTAAAAGTGATAGATGTAGACAGTTTGCGAAGTTTTTAAAAAAATAGTTGGAACCGTTATCGAGAAAATCGCGAAAAACAGAAAAAATTATTCAGTGAAGTCGCATAGATATTTCGCTAAACCTTCGTGTGAGATGCGATGGTAGCATGTAATAGCAAGAGAGAGAAGACAGGCCCTCTCTGGTACTCTCTGACTTAAGCAGGCTAGAGTGGGAGAACCTGTGTATATAAGCCAGTGGGAATCTATCTAGATCTATCTATCAGATTCAACCATACATCGCATCGTGTCATATCTCTACTCCTACCTTTTATTCTATCAGTTTCATTATAAAGTCCAGTGCAGTTAGTATAAACTTATAGCTACATTATAACAGTGTCTTCATATCTCGTACATTCAATCAAACCTAATTTCTTTCCTCAACAACCCCATTATATAGCACCTACACAGATACCAATCGAGCTTGCTTGATTTTTCTTTTTGAAGATATGTGTTCAAACTATCTCTCTCTCTCTCTCTCTCTCTGTCACACACATACACACACCACAGACCATTTTTTACTTTCTCTGACTCCTAGTAAGAGGAAGTATTGAGATCGTGCCAGACTTTCGAAATTGATTTTTTATCGGAAATATATGTTTTGGGGTCCCATAAAAACGAAAATTGTAGCGCATGATCTGTATTTGTGTGTCTGTTTGTGTTTCTTTTTTCTTCTCACTTTATTTTCATCATGTTCCGCTCAAAAGAGCACTACATGAAATATACAAATTATTCTACAATTTTATTACCCACAATACAGCTTTCATTGAATTGAACATATTTACTGGCAAATTTAAATTATTAAAGTGGCTTATATATTATTAGTATGTATATTATATAATACGTAAAAGAATACCGAATATATTATTGCGGCATTACTAATACTCAATTAATAAAAAGAGATTTTTGAAACAATTATAATTACCATAATTACAGAATACTTGCACACAATAAAAATGATAATTTATTTAATTATTTATTTATTATTATTTTTTTGTTTGTTTTTGGCTAATTTGTTAGCAGGCCGATGCTCGCCTTGAGTCACCAGCTGCAGCATGAGTGATAGCCTAGCTGACTGCAGGCATTCACATTCCCAAAAAGATAATCCACCGTCTGATCTAAGGAAGAATCACATCGACAAGTTCTGTGTGTGTCAACAGGATATCTGAAAAACGAAAAGTTCAAACTTGTTATTCCGTTTAGGTTCTACGACACGACACAGGTAAAGTCCAACAACTGCAATTGCGACTTTAATGAATGTTTTATTTTCCTATTTTTCTAATTTTCTTCAAAGCGGCTCCAACATTTTCTTAAACTTTGTAAACCAGCTACATACATAAATATCTATCGGTTTATTTGAGACAATTTCCCGGGGAGAAAACTGACTTTTTGGAGGATTCTGTGGGAACAGTAGCTTTATGCTTTCATCTAAAGTTCAGTATAATAAGTGGCTTTACCACCTTTATAATAATAATAACAATACATATTAGAAGCGTCGATAGAAATCCAAATTTGAAGAAATTCGGTTTACCGGAAATGCGATTTTACAGAATAGGTTACAGAATATTTGGAAATTTTCTATCGAAATCGATTACAAACGATTTTCATTAAACTTGGAATGCTTGCTGCATAAATAGAAACATATCACTTTTATTTGAACATTTTTCTGAAAAAATTAATTTTAAAAGGGTATTTGGAGATCGATCAGTTAGTTTAAATTTGCAGAAGCTTTCCTGGTTATGACATACATCGCTCCAAATAGGTCGCTCAATTATACGCGTGAAATCTCCGCCATTTTGTTTTGTGGCCAACCCAACTAAACATTGTAACGTTGCAATTTTAATGAATATTTCTTGATTATATTTTTATAATTAGAATACCTAAGTGAGAGTCATGTCCAGATTTTTTTTTTTCTCGCGTTAAAACTTCATATACTATTGTAATGTGAAGGACGAATAAGTCAATTTATTCCTTTCCCTTTCTGGCTGTGCTCAACTGCCACACACCAACTTCCGGAATATCACAATTTCCATCCATCTTCAGGTATACCAACCAGTCCAGGATTGTGTAACGTCACTCTTCATCCCATACCCACAAGAACAACAAAATGTTAAAACAAGGGCCTGTAAAGTTTACTACACTTTATATCTTTCATAACTGCCGTTACACTCTCTGTCTGTCTCTCTCTCTCTCGGACCGTAGTGAATATTCATGACTCTACCAAGACATGAAGGAGAAAATGAGAAAGAAAGAGAGGAAAAGTTGGAAAAAATTCACCCTTGTTTAGGCTATATACAGGTGAAAGGCTTGAAGGCATTACTAAATATATATATATAAGACTTATAATACCAATAAAGAAACACCCAAACTTATATCTAGAACTTCTGAAGATGAATGAAGCAAGGAAAATAACGGCTAGTCCTGCCACTAACCAAACCCATCCACTACTCAATTTGTTTCGCTCCTTTTTATAGCAAGCCATAAATTTGGTTATATTCTTTCTTAAGAAAGGGGAATCCAAAAAAGAACACACATATATATATATATATATATATACTTTGTTTCTCTTTGATTTTTTCATCTTACTTTTTTATTTTTTATCGCTTTCAAATTATTTTCAAATCTTCTTTAAGAGAAACTGCTATGAAAAATATCAAATTATAATTGAAATTGAGTTTTAATGGAAATAATATAAATTTTGTGAGTGTAGAAGAAATATTTTCAAGATTACTACGTTCCGAGTGTGGTGCGGTTTTTGTGAACAAAAATAACACAGATATAACAACAACAACAACAACAACAACAGCAACAACAACAACAACAACAACAACAACAACAACAAAAATCGCGTAAACCGCTTGCGAAATGTTTTTGGTGTTCGTTTCAACATCCAATTTACAACTCTTGCGAGATGTTACGTTTAACAGTATAAGTGAAAGAAAAAAAATAGTTGAAATGTTAAACTTGCTAACCCAATTGAATATAAATCAGATGAGTGTTTTTTGGGGGGGTTTCAGACTTTTGCACATTTCTCCAAAATATTTCCAGCGCAATTTTGAACTTCTTATATTATTTACCATTATTCATCCCCATGCTCACTCGGCGGGTCTGCAGGTTGCGAACTATGGGACATCACCATATAATAGATACCAGGTGGTTGGTCAACTCCGATGTAAGCACGGAAACCAATGGATTTGCGCGACAATGGTGATTACGTGCTGGCACATAAATTAAAGCACAAATCCTGTGGGTGGGACTGGAGATCGGATCTCTTTAGATCTGGTTGGCAATCATTTAAGGGAGGGAAACCACTACAGAAGTGTCCGACTTCCAAGTACACCGCACAGGAAACAGCCTAGAAGCAGTTGAGATGGCTTTCCTACGGCAAAACGTTAGAGCTATTCGGAAGGATTGCCTTAGGAATGATTATGTTTGATCATAAATGGATTCTGTAGAATCTGTCACCAACAGAACAGAGAGAAGATGCCTGAAATGGCATGAGCGATGAGCCCATCGATCACTCGGATGGTTTCCTCGAAGGAGAAGGAGCAGAGGACAACCAGGATAACATAATGAGAGGTAGTGGTTAAGGCCAAGGAACGTGGGTGGGGGAACTCGAGGTTGACATGAGGCAAGATTAGCCAAAATAAAGTCTGAGCCGGTAACCACTGAAAAACTGATTTAGTTTTTACGAGGAAATTTATTATGGGGGATTCTGAGAAACTGGTGAAAATTCAAAGAAAATTGATCAGTTAGAGTTGTGAGAACTGCCGAAAGAGAGAGACTTATGAGTTTCACTCCACACTTGTTATTATTATTACCTTCAAATTCCCTAGACAATCATCCCGGCCCTTAATTGGATTTGAAAGCTGGAGGATAAAGTGTTTATGAAATAGCAGAAAAGGTAGTGATGAAAAATTCTCCAGTCTCGCAATTTTTTGTTTATGTTTATATTTTTTATTTTTATTTTGTTTGTTTGATATATACAATAGGGGGAATAGAAAGTCCAGGCAGCGGGTAGTAGTTATGGTGGTAGTAATAGGAAGAAGAGCGGGAGAGTTCCGGTAAACTCGAGTGGGAAGGTACCCGATTGTCTGGATGATAAACAATAATGGTTGCAAGAGGGTTTTTTTGGGGGTTTGATTGGATCAGCCGTAAACAAAAGGGTTATTGTGTAAATGCGTGTGTGGGTTGTGCGCGTATGCGTGTTTGCTTGTGTGCGTGTATAATAGTATTGAAATATAGAGGGATGAGGACAACTACAGGAAGCTGTAGGCAAAGAGGAATAGGTCAGAGAGGGAATCCCACGTGCACAAATAACACAGAGAAAGCACCTTTGTGTTAGGGTCATATCAACAGAAGGCCGACAAATTTGCAAACCTACACGCATATATGACCACTCGTCTTGCAGCTTGATATGCTATGGGGTAGATAGTGCTTTACATATACTTCCACTGCCACCTATAACAACATACACACACACACACACACACACACACACACACACACACACATATCCTATACATATCAGTTGCTTCTGATCTCAGTTGTTATTTGATTTAGGCCCCCCCGGTTTAATTTTAGTAATCTTCTGCTGTTTTGACTTTCCCATCCGAATCACACAGGTTCTCTACCCCTCGCCCAACCGGAAACAGGGGAGTGGGTCACTAGGGATATGGGACAAGGGTATGTTATCATTATCAATGTTCATCCAGTATTCCCAACTACCTCATGATTTCTGTTCTCCGATTTCCATGCGATATCATTCGTTTATCTCGCCAACATTACATTAACTCCATGTTACATTATCAGTAACATTATCACCACTAAATTGTTCGCGTACTAATCAGATAATCATTGTATTTATCCAAATAGAACATTAATTAATGCACAAGTGATTAATTTTATTTCTTCTTTTTTTTTGTCAATTGTTTTTCTTTAATCAAATATTCACACAAACAATTTCATGTGGAACACTCAAATCATTTTCTCTTGTGATAATTAAATAATTAAAATTTCTAACGGGCGAATTTTCTCCTTACTTTGAATTTTATTAACGATTAATTGCTCTAAATTAAATTGCATTCTATAAGTGGAGTATATGATGATAAGTAGAGTTGTGGAAATAAAACAAATGGAGAATAATAATGATAGAACAATGGCGCCAAAATATAAATAATTTGAAAGCAATAAAAAGAACCAACAGAACATGATGGACTAACATTGAAGCACTAGAACACGACTTCATCTGGCCAAAATAATGTACAATATAAGACAAACATTTTCTTAGATATTGATACGTTTCTTTACAATATCAACACTTTACAAAATATCAACATTTTACATAAATATAACACTTTACAAAATATAAAACAATGTCAACATTGGTTTATATTTTGTAAAGTGTCGGGCACGGAGAGTTGCGGTAAAATTCAGGGGCCCAATTAAAAGAAATATACGCTACATATAGTTAGATATGCAATAATATAACAATGCCTAATTAAAAACGTTGAAGTTTCCAGGTTAAAAGTTCATAATGCCCAATTAATTTGAAAGGAACGTGCGAAGGCAGGAACACTTTAGCTGCTTAACTGGTTACGTCATTAAAATGATTATCAATTCATTTAACAAGTTTGCTTTGTCTATATACTAAGTGTATTTGTGTGTCAAAGTGTAAAATTATAGTTTTGAACGTAGTTTACAAAGTTTGATAATGGGGAGTTTGGAGGACAAGGTTTATTGGTCCGCGTAATGGGCTCAATTGGTCCTATCAAGTTCTCTTAAACAAACGTTAATCCTCGGATGCACTCCTCCAAAAAGAAACCTTTCCTGCTTCATTATGGTTTCCTGATTTCTCAAGGATAACCCCAAAGTTATACTAATTGTATTAAATTGGTATTCCTAAAACTAATATTGTAACTCATAAAAAACTGTAACACATTGTAACAAGTATTTAGCTAGATACTAAATTACTAATATCTAAAATTTAAAATTAGTAATATATATAGCAGGGAAGTACCACATATATATAAGGTATTCTTTGTTTTAAATTAGATACATTACAATATATGCATATTTGAAATAATCTTATGGGAAGTTGCTAACGTGAATTGATATTTGATCCAAAATTTCTGATGAAAAGATACAATTCCCCTGGAACTTTGCTTGGAGACGCCTCCTCGTGGCATTCCAGCACTTCTCTAATTTCCTTTTCCTCCATTATTTAACGTCTCCGATATCAAAATTGCTTAGTGATGGCTGTGCTGGTTCGAGATAGGTTATATCACCGTCCGCTCTAGTTGTTACGCCGCCCCGGACAAAAAGACAAATTGCCGCTCCTTAAGAATATATATATATATACTCTTTTAAGCAAGTCTGTGCATGTTCAAACCAAGCTGACGCAGCGCTCAGCTAATTATGTGCTAATGCTATTCTGTTCAGAGAAGTATTTGCATGTTCAGACAGTTCAAGCATCCTCCTATACAAATTCTGCGGCAATTTTTCAATAATAGTGTAAATATTTTTAGCTTTTAGACATAAACATATAATTACGGTACGCACTGTAAATTTTTAGCGAACAAAAAATCGAATATGAAATTTTCTATTAATTGAGTATTTAACACATCAATATTTTTCTCACACTTACCGCCAAAATGGTGCCCCTAAATTTTGGCACCCCGGACAGATGTCCGGGTTGCCCGCCCTTAGAGCGGGCGCTGCTATATCTATCCTTAAGTTAATATAATAGTGGGAGGACAAGGATAGGAGTTTTCGGCACAAGGGCAGATAGTGCGAGAACATTACAGTCTAGATCTAGAAGACTACATAGTTCAAATAACCCACATAATAGTACATGAAATATAACTTCACAGATTTCTTAGAATTGCCCTACAAATAATATTATGCTGTTATACTATTCCAAATTTATAGAAAATCGTTCGAACTTTATCCAAAAAAGTCAGAAAAGTTTTCTGTAAAATCGTATAACCTGTTAACCGTTATTACTTTCTCTTACTCCTAGTAACGATTTTCTTTGAACCTCGTATATATAAACAACACACACAAATATCTATTACTTTCATTTGATACGTTTTTCTGGGAAAATTGATTTTTTTGATGGTCCTGATGAAGCAGTTTCCTCTAAAATTTCACTTCAGTATAATATATGGTTTTATCACCTACATAACATTAATACACATTAAAAGCATTGACAGAATTCCAAATCTGAAAAAAAATCATTTGACTGTGAGATGAGATAGGTTTTTGAATGTTTTGGAATGTTGATGAAAACGGTTACATCCATTTTCTTGGAATAATGTGTGCTGTATAGATAGAAATGTATCACTTTTATTTCAAAACTTTTCTCGGAATAAACTAATTTTAAGGGATTCTGGGGGGGGAGGGTCTGTCGTCAGTTAGCTTAAATTTAAACTTGCAAAAGCTTTGCTGGTTTTGATATAGAGCGCTCTATATAAGGCCTCGCTCAGCTGCAGAATTAAATTTCCCATCACCAGTACACCAAAGCAGTTAACGTTGCAATTTTAAAGAAATTTATTGTAATTAAATTGTATTAATTAGAGTGAGAGAAAGTCATGTCAGTGTTTCACAGCAGATTTTTTTATTTATTTTGGAATTCCTGCGAAGCTGTTTAAATGTTCCCTAATTTTATATACGTATAAGAACTCTCATTTTAGCTATTATTGAAATGGAACTCTAGAGACCGCTGGGTCCCTCACCACCCCGCAAAATTCCATTCTCCCGGAAAAACGTTTCAAATAAAAATAATTAGATATTTGTGCATGTATTAGTATATGAGGATACAAGAAAACTGTTGGAGAAACATTTTGAGGAAAATTGAAAAAACTATTCTGTAAAACCGCACGTCCCGTAGAAGGATTTCGACCAAAACTTTATGTTACGATGCGGTGGCGTTGTCTGAAAAGGAATATCCAGTTTGTGCTTCGGTGATTTTGTTTTCATTTTTGAGATATTTTGTATGAAATGGAAGTTATAAATTGCTGGGACAGAAAGTATGTTTCCATACCAGATTGTTACTTATTGTTATAGTTTATATTCCTTTAATTACATAGACATATTTCTCAGTTTATTATTGTCAAGTTGTAAATTGGATGTTGAGGTTCGGTCATACAATAGACTCTTTTTAAATTTCTACCGACGTTTCGGCAAATTTATTGCCTTCTTCAGGGTAAAAATTTTCAGTTAGAATTAATTACAAACTCTAGTTTAATCTGTGACATACCATCACCAAGTGTTGTATGACCGAACCTCAACATCAATTTACAACATTGAATACGGCGGTCGTAACGAACACAAAAACATCATTATTGTGAAGTTTAGTTTTAAATTATCTAATAATAATAAGTAGTTGTAAAAGAAATATTACATTTCTGTGTATTAATGTAGAAATTAATTATTAACTGACAATCTATTCACAATTTTCTCTCCAATTCTCCCCTTCAATTCTCTTTAAATCCATTGTTCTATTGTTCACGGACAGTGCTGCCCCACTCCCTTACCTCTCTCTCTACCTCTCTTCTGATATCATTCAATTCTATCCAGACAAAATACATCCCCTTATATATGTACATTACACATTGTATAGACTTGTTCCCTTCTCCACCCATCTCTAACCAACAACCACCCCCCTCCCACGACACATAACACACACTCACTCTCTCGTTCACCCCTCTATACTGAGGTTGTGCAACAATATCTGATGGCAACAGGTTGCAGAATATATATCACAATTTGCATGTTTATTTGATTACCTAATATTTTAAAATGGCCAATCAGATTGTATACTAACTATTTTTTGGTTTTACTACATCTTACTGCTATAATAAGGTTCTTGATGTTTAGATTGAAGAGAAAGGCCATGCGCAGTTGGCGCTGTTTATTTGCCCTGTATATTTTTACCTATTTTACTTAGTAAGGAGAATTATAAAGTAAGCAGTTAAGTTAGAGAGAGCTGTTGTCAGAAGATAACTTCTGAAATTGTAGACTGGATGAGCGTTCGGAAGATGATTGATTGCTCGTAAACACTTCTTGATGGTTTAAGACTTGTATAAGACTTCTGGACTTCTTCCTAAGGCTGCTGGTTTTAAAACTCATAGTTTGTTTTTTGGTGTCTGAAAGAGCGCTGGCGTAAGAGTGTGTCAGATACGCAGTACATAATACCAGTGGCGCTGTTTCACGCAGTGTTAGAGATATGACATCAGTGGAGCTATTACTTAATAGTGAAAAGAAGTATAATTTTTCCACCACACTGCGCATGAATTGTAATCTTACCAATTTTTTTCGAAATTATGTCCAGAAATTAATTATTAATTGAAGACGTTTGAGTCATCTAATGTTCTCGGATGATATTTGACTTTTTCGCCAACTCGGCCGAATAATTGTCGAGTATGATAGAAGAAAATAGGCCATAAATAATAATAATAATAAAATAATAATAACAGTTTAATAATAATCCCTCCAAAGAAGACTGTTGATAAATGGACCAATGAATAATATTTTAATGAATGAAGTAACGCATTTCTATTGGCTGGAGAAAATATTAATCCTTCTCTACATGGATCAGAAGAAATCTGATCTGTACATGGTAATTAGAAGAAACATTTTCTCAATGCATGCATTATCCCCGCGCCTAGTGCTCGGCGCTCTGACGTGGTCCATGGCAATTGGAAATGAGCAGCCGCTAAAATGCATGCAATAGAATATGGTCGGCATCAAAAGAACAAATTATTGCTAGGCATGTGAAGAAAATAAATGTGGTAGAGAAGGCCGAAATACTAAAATGGAAATGGCCGGGCAGAGGCAGCTTGGGATCAATATTTGACAAATGCCACAAAAGGCTAGAAGTAATGGAAAGAAAGAATAGAGGTCTTTCAAAGAAATGTGATAAATAATGTAAAGCTTATTGAAAAGGGTCCGAAATGCTGGATAAAATCTGGTATTTTATCCGCCGTAGCATGCATATTTTTCTTATTCCTGACCGGTTGACTGTCAACAACCCAACAATTGCATAGTGTAACAGAAACATTACGTTGAAGTAAACTCTCTTGATACATGATCTTGATAAATTTACTCTGACAATGGATGAAAATCCGAAACCGGTCAAAAAGAAGAGAAATATGCATGCTACGACGGATAAAATACCAGATATAGCTTTTTTAATATTAAATACTCATTTAATATTTAATAAAAATTAAAAAAGATTGAAATCATAAAATAAAAATTCATTTTTTTAAATGTCGTTTTTATAGTATAAATTATGACCACAGTACCTACATCATATGTTCCCATATCAAAGGTGTAAACTTTTTTTATTTTTTAATAAAGGCTTTATTTATTTATAGTTGGTGCAAATTTTGTCTCCATCAATCATCCACTCGATAAGTTACCAATGTTCTATATCTCTATTAGTCCTCCTCTATTAATCCTTGGAGAGAGAAATACTTCAGTGAAGCAAGGCTGCTCAACGATGTTGAACTGCTAGATGACACAGCGTACCAATCAATCGAGAGACATGAGTTTCACGAGATTTTGATTTGATGATTAAGTAAAAATATCTAATCTCGTTAAAGGAGATGATTTCAGGTATCTCATGCGAGACCGAAATAGTCAGGATATTATGAAGCCTAAAACTACTTAAATATATATAACATTATTCAACCATGCAAGTGCTGGGATATTATGCCCAGGGAGTCAACAATAATGCCCTCCACAATCGGAAGCAAGTCATCAAGGCTGATGCCAACACTGCCCAAACCAAAAAGGCGGACGTCTCCGTTGGAATGACACCTCTCGAGCCAAACCACAGGCCCTGCACCCTATAGACCCTGTCTCCGAACTGGTCTCTAAATTTTTCTTTGAGGTGGGGAATACACTTCTCATAAATTTGGCTCTTCTCCTCGTGGACCTTCTCCGCTTGACTCGGATCATTACTTTCATATCTGACCGTTGGGTCCAAAACAAAAGCAATGTCGCTGTTTTCCTGGAAGGTCACGATGTCAGCATACCTGACTGAACCGTCCGTATCGATGGTATAAACTTCCTCAAAGCTCGTAAAGCCCCGTTGATGCAGCAAATCCATAATAGCGTGCTTCACTCTGTGATGGCGTCGGGTTATTAGGAGCATGTTATTCGGACATGTACCAAGCACATGGGCTGGTGTTTCAGGCTCTCTGCCGCATCTGCGACAGAGGGGTCCAACAGCTCCCGCAGACTGTCCGCCAACTCCAGGAACAGCACGAAGAGGGGCGTAGTTTGTATTGAGCTTTATGATGTTCGTCCATTCAGAGCCAGACAGGGTTTTCTTATCACAAATAAACCTATTTGCGTTTGGGTTACCCTTAAAATGGCAAACTCCAACTCCCTGCCACTTGCAGCTAGTCCATTCTTCGAAAGAATTCTGTCTCAATTGCCGCCTTATATTCCTTATGTTTGGAAAGTCATCCAAATCCTCTATTTGCAGCGCCAATCTTGAGGCACATTCCTTCGCCTCTGTCTTGTAGTCGAAGATCTGCTGGAAATGCCGATCCTGGACGTTAGCTAACTTCTGAACAAGAGACCAATGCTGTAGAGGCGCTTCCCATTCGCATCGAAGTAGGCCCAGGCCACGATACCGCCTTGGGGCATACAATGCCCGTATTAGAAAATGAAGACAAGTTTAAGGGGTTTGATTAGCTGACATAGTTCATTCTAAATTATTTCACACAGTATAAATAAAATATGTTTTTAAAAAGTTACATCTTTTTATTAATTTCCATTAAATATATCCCATTAATGCCAAAGAACCATTTTCATTGCTTCGGTCATTTTAAATTAATGTGGAAAAATAAGCTCTCTGCAATGTTTGTATATGGGATTATAAACACTAACCTAACCTAGGATAACCTCAAGTTTCATCTGGCCAACATACCATCAGCTGGTTTGCATCAGACGGCAGATGGATCACCTCCAATTTAAAAAAATTATGAACCAGTACTTAATAAAGAAATGTTTTTATAACATAAAGGAGTTTATTGAACAGGACTGGACGGTAGAAGCTTTTAAAATAAACTGAATTAAAAGTAAAGTATATCAGTGAGTTTTGTTTGTTGTTATTGGTGAAAAGTTCATTGTCAGAGATCACAGCTGTACATTTTTGTAGGTGAATAAGTTTTTTTTGACGAGCCTATTATATTGTAGGTATCATAGTTAATGCTGTTGTATGATGCAATCTTGTTTCGGTAAGTTTAATTGTGTTTATTATGTAATAAAGAAGTAGTTTAACGGTAGTTTTTGGATCATTCATTTTTGCAAGTTGAATAAAAAAATAATAATAATGTTAAAGAAATTATGAACGCAATGTTAATTGTAGTTTCAGCTTTACAAATTACAAGAGGTACTACCTTAGAAATAAAATCTCCAGTATACTTTCCTAACCTAAACTTTTTGGATAACTGGATCTTGGTGTTCAATTTGGAGAAACATCAAATGCACTGGACACTTGCACTCACCTGTAATTAGAAAAAAAGAAGTTATTTAATCATAAAACCAACATTTTTAGTGCGTCAAAAAGTTGAAGAAAAAAACAGCGGAATAATCTGTTAGAAATTTTCAGAGCCCAGGTATTTATTGAACTGAAATTATAGCTTTATTATTTAAATTTCCCATATAATTAATGTTTGTTTCATATTGCAGTGGCCATAAATTGTTAATATAAGCAATAACATTAGTAATGAATATCAGTCTTGGTAATAATTGTGAGTTTGCATGATTTAAAAGGTACTAACCAGTGAGATAAGTACTATTAAACAGAGATGAAATCTCAAGATGATTGATAAGTGTGACGGATGCCAGAAATATAGAAATATATTTTATTTGAAACATATCAAAATTATGAAGAAATTCTAACATTCGCTGGCAAAAAAGGTAGAAGACAACGATTACAACAGAGTTCATGAACTGGTTAGCATTGTCTTTTGCCCTTCTCAAAGGAGAGGATTTAAACTAATAAGAGAAGCATTCTTTAAAGGCAGCCTGAACTAGACATTCAATCAGAACACTTGTCTTTCGCTCTCTTAGCATCAGTGCAGTCATAAGTTAAAACATAACAGTTTTGCCCCCTAATCTAGATAAATAATTGATTTATAAACATAATAGTTGTGATATTGTCAAGTATTTAAATTCATTTAGAAATTAAAATATTTATTTTAAAAACAGTGGTGGTCTCTTGATTATTTCTTAAAACTTCTATCTCTATCTCAAACATACTACAGACACGCCCTTTACAAAACCGCTCACACCACAAGCTACTACAACAACACACTGCACAAACTACATTTCATAAGCAATTTCACCAAAATGGAACCATGAAAAAAGGCTAAGTTCTACAAGAGAATATGTCCAAAAACCAGATATTACTTGATATCACTAATTAGCTTATTACTTGATGTCACTTATTAACCCATTCATTAATGAACCCATAACAATATCAGATTCAGTTATTTAATTAAATTGTTAACAGAGAGAGGCCCAACTTTCACTTTTTTATTTAAAAAATTAAAAATTAATAGCTTCAAAATATATTTAATTAACTATATTAAAAATACCAATTCACTTCAATCCTTAAATCATGGAATTCCAATCAAAGAAATATCCGTCATTTAATAATTCAGTAAAATTCTTAAAAATAATTATTAACAGTTGATATAACAAGTTTTCGAATTGGATGAATTGTTTACATTTCCATAAATAGTTATTGTTCAGAAGTTATTAGTTTCATTCCCATCATAATATTTAATTTATAACTTCAAATTTCCATGATTTTTTTTTTTTATTACAATGTGATCCCTCACAAAAATTTATTTATTTTTCTAAGGCGCGTCAACATCTAAGATCATTGGCACCTGGAGTCTTCTACCGGCCACCAGTTATATTTTTACAATTATTTTCAAATTATTTGATCCTTTTTTTTTAAAAAAAACAAAATAATTATTAAATTAATTAAGGAATGAAATGATGTCACTTTTTCCAGGTCCATAATTCCATTTTTATTATGGCCATTATGTTTCAAGTGACCTAATCAAGAAATTATAATTTAATTAAGTATTTAGTGAATGTAAAATGAAAAAAAAGTTGTTAAATTATTTGTAAAATTATTAATAAAAATCATTTTTAAACAATAATGAAACGCAGTCAGTTGAAAATCCTTAGCATCTTAGAGATGCTGGGGATCAATGAGGCTGAACAAATCACTTCAGGTAATTGAATTTAATTTTTAATTATTTTTGCAGCCTCTTTTTCTAACTTTTAAAAGAAATAATTTAATTTGAAAGTGTGACTTCGCTGAATGTTATTTTTTAACATTTTCTCGAAAACGGCTCCAACGAATTTCAACTTCCTGTACTATCTACCTATCACTTTTTCCCGGGAATATATTTTTTTTTTTTTTTAGAGGTTCTGTGTGGAAGAATGCGTTATGCTTCCTCTAAAGTATAATATATGGTTTTACACAATACTAATACACATTAGAAGCATTAATAGAATTTCAAATTTGAAGAAAATCGATTAACCGAAAGTGTGAATTTAAAGTGTTTTTTTTTTAATTTTCTCGGAAACGGTTACAATGATTTCCTTTAAACTTGGACCACCTGTTGCATAAATAGAAACGTATCACCTTTATTTGAAATATTTTTCTGAAGAAATTGATTTTAGAGGGGGGTATTGAAAGTCTGTCAGTTAGTTTTAGTTTGAATTTGCACAAGATTTTGGGGCATGCATTTTCTATATTTTGTGTTTGCTTTTTGCTCTAAGAGGAAGTATTCCTCTCCGTGACAAATTTTCGTTGACCTTATTTAATTATTTTGGCAGTAACAGTAATACATTCGATAGAAAATAGTTTACATAATAAATAGTAAATACGTAAGTTGATTAAAGATTCATACACCGCTATATGAATAATGTTATATCGGTTTGTCCACTTTTATTCCCCAAGGAAATCTCCCAGATAGCAGCACTTTTACTGTAGTAGTGATGTCGCTATACACTATGCGGATATATTTATTTTATATGATTATCTTTTCTTCCCGATTAGCTTTCCATTAGTCTAAATTCGTTTGAGAGAATTTTTACTTGGTTTATAACTTTACCAGTCATGTCATCGTTCAAAAGAGTTTGTCGACTATTATCTCTGTTACGAGCCAGGAAATGTACAATTTTAATGGAATCAATCACCAACAAATTCACCGCACAAGATTTGGACTCAATAGTTCTATTAGCAGCCACATCGAGTCTTCACGATCACTACAATGTATTGGCGAATGAGAATCAACTTCGACTGTCTCTGTTCTAGGGGTATGAGAAACTGGAAACAAAAAACCAAGGGCTTAGAGGGCAAAAATCTAAGGGCTTAGGAGAGTAGCCAGAAAAACTTGTAACTAGTACAGAAGAGTTGCTATAGCAAAGGAGTTATCAAGTCTTATGATCAACCTTAGTTAGAACAAGCAACCAACACACTCCAAACAACCACATCAGGCGACTTACATTAGACAAACAATACACGGTTCTACATTCATAACTCTAAAACATCACCACTCTTCGCTCGTCACTCTCCCCTCTATAAACTTACCTCTATTGTGTTTAAGTGCAATTATTGAGTTGGTACCTTCATTAGATTCATTGACGATCGCAATTTCCTGCAACCATTTATATTACACGCTAATTGCAGTTTAGTGATTTCTGCCACCTCAATTCAACCGTATATTTGTGGTATGTTTAAGCCAGTTGACAGGAGTCAAGGACACTCTTGCTTCGATAATTTATCTAATTAGCTAATATATAAACATTAACGACCTGCAAAATTTGAAATGGTACTTGTACTTATCACGTTAACAATGTTATAGCTTATAAAATAAACATTACATAATCTCATATGCATATAAAGGCATACGGAATAATACTGGTTGCTTTGTGGTGTGTTGCTAATAGGAGCGCTAGTGATGGCTGGTGGCAGACACTGTAGAAAATTGTATGCTACTTAGTAAACTATGAAGTTGAAGCATCAGTTACCTCAAGCTTCACAAATGGTTTGTTTTTAATTTTTACTTTCTCTTTTAGGAGAAAGTATTATGATTGTAATAAAATATTCCTCGTCCAGGTTCATCAAAATATTTTTAAGGTGATTTAGTGTGTGCTCTGTGTATGTGTGTGTATGTGTACGTCTAAACAGGATATCTCAAACTTAACATTCTATTTGGATATCACAGGAATCCAGGCAGAAAAAATCTGTCAAACGGAAGTAAAAGTTCTACTGAACGGATTTTTTTCTAAAATGACTCCAGAGCTTTTCTTTAAACTTGGTATATATTAGTTTCACATCGATATAATCAATTTCTATTTGACTCAGAAAAATAGTAAATGCTCCAAGGTATGTATCCAATTTAACTATCCAAAATGACCTCAAAATTCCTTTCATCCGCGATCTAATGAAATTCCTTTTTTCCAGATTTCATACATTCACGGAATCCTATTCCTATCCACTAATTGAACGATACGTTGTGTTTGAGTTTCCATATACCTAACATTTTCAGAATACTGATGGTTTCATTAATGTTTATAATATTGAGCTCAACTTATCATTAGTAAAAAGGCCAACTTCAAAGAAAAGAAGCTGTAATTGCCAAATTAAAAATATGAGAATGGAAACTTGGGCACTTGAGGTCGGTCTTTGTTATTCTTCGTTTAGGGTTCGTTCATTTGCCTCACTTCGATGAAGTTAGTCATACGATAACCGTTTTTACGATTTCTCGAGATCTTCTGTGACATTCTATGGGCACAAAAATTTGTTAACAAAATTTATTAAAATATCCATTTGTCAGAATGAATGACTGGGCCAAAAAAAGGGATATAAATACGTAAAAAGCATTAAATTGAAATTGGAAATTTATCTACAAGTGGGCGAATGTCAGTTACAGATTACTGTTTACCTTTTTTGTTTGTTTATTTATTTATTTTGTATTTGTTTGAACCAAAGTTTTACGTATGTGTTTACACACCATCAACACAGATGAAAACTGAGTTATGAGCGGGCGGGATAGCCTGGGAAATTTTATTAGTGAGCGCCGGGGAAGGGTTGGTTACGTCAGGCCGGTGTTTGTTTACTAGCCAGGTGTTCCCCAATCAATTTCATGTATCGACCTTATATTATTTAAGTAAACAGAAAACACATGCAGACAATTTTGCTAAAAATAACTAAATTGTTATTTCAAAATATACTGTTATGTTTCTACAAACTATGTAATACAGAGGAAAATTAAATATGTTAAAAATATATATAAAGAAAGAGGTTTATTGGCATTGCGGATTTTCTGAACAAGTTCAGCCGTTTTTTGCGTTTTAATCATCAAAGAGTTACTAAAAACTTGGAACAAAAGCAACATACTCTTAAGCTTAAACTTAGTATTCCGTTTATGTATACTACCACATCTGACACTAAGGATTCGGCCAAATTGCATCAACCGGAAGTGCTGTTTAACTGAATTTTTCTTTTTTCAATTTTTCGCGGTTTTTTCGTAAACGGATGTAACAATTTCTTTAACTTCGTACACTTCCTTCACACATATATACCTGTCTCTTTTCATTGAAACATTTTTCCCGGGAAAGTTGATTTTTTGGAAAGTTCTGTGGGAAATGTGGCGCTCAGCTTTCTTCTCAAATACCACTTCCGTTCAAAAGTATGTTTGGGCCATCTATATAATATTAATTTAGAGTAGAAACATTACTAGAATTTGAGATGTGAAGGAAATTGATTAAACGAAAGTGAGACTTTACAGAATAGATTTTGGAATACGATTACAACGATTCCTTTTCAACTTGGCGTACTTACTGCAGAAATTTAATATTTATTGTATATTTGTAACATTTTTCCAAACAAATTACCATAATAAGTTTTGCTGCGTTAAATTTGAAATGTTATTAAGAGATTGTTCCAAAAGACCATCTCAGAAATGTGGCAACCCTGGGTAAAACCCACAGTTCTGTTACCTATATAATACCAATATCTATTTAATACTAATTGCTTTACCTGAATTCGAGGTCTGAAGAAAATCGATTGACCGGAAGTTAACCATTTCTACTTTTGTTTTGAAGTTTGTTAGAGGCGCTGGCTCCGCTACTTCCTAACTAAGGAAATCGTTATAGACGTTTTCAAAAAATTCAAAAAAACGAAACACTTATTCTGGTAAAGTTGCACGTCCGGTTATTAATTCTACAAATTTGGATATTAATATCATATAGATGGTAAAAACATAAATTTTATTGAACGGATGCTTTATACGGAAGCTTAAAGCTAAGTTACTGTTCGCTCAGACTTCCCAAAAAATCAATTTATTCCGGAAAATGTTCTAAGTAGAAGTGATGGATATTTTAGTGTTTAGACAAGAGACGAAGTTTAAAAAAAAAAAATCGTCGGAGCCGTTTTCGAGACGAGAAAATTGTGAAAAAGTGAAGAAAAGTAATTGAGTAAAGTCACACTTCCGGTCGATGGAATTTGGCCGAACACTTTGTGTCTGATGCGGTGGTAGTATCTAAAGGAATATCATGGTGATGTAATGGCATCCAGCAGAGAGAAGAGAGGCTCTCTCTGGTTAACAGAGACTACTCTCTGACTTAGGCAGGCTAGAGTGGGAGAACCTGTGTATTAAGCCAGTGAGAATCTATCTAGAGGATATCTATCAGATTCAACCATACATCGCATCGTGTCATATCTCTACTCCCACCTTTTATTCTATCAGTTTCATTATAAAGTTCAGTGTAGTTAGTGTAAACTTATAGCTACATTACAACAGTGTCTTCACATCTCGTTCATTCAATCAAACCTAATTTCTCTCCTCAACAACTCCATTATAGTGAGCTTCCTGCGATTTTTCCTTTTTTAGACATTCTGTATTTAAAATACACACATACACATGACACATGTATTAGAAATTCAATTTCTAAAATTTCAGACAATCAGAATACTTCCCCTTTCTCTCTAGGAGTGAGAAGAAGTAAAAATTATTGTAACCATAATATAAACAAATTTATAAATTTTAATTAAAATCCAACTTGAATCAACAGAATTAATTGCTTTAATTACTGAGGGCTAAAAGAAAAGGTAGTCGAAATAATTGAAAAACTCAATGGTATGGTAGATGCCCAAAGCGTTTACAACAAGACGATGGCCTCGTATGTGGTTACTATGATAGTGGGCAGGGTTTGCTCACACCCTCGGCTTTCTAGTAAATAGAAATTGATTAACTTCTCCCACATACACTCTTACTACTATCCTCCCGATTTGGTATTATCTCTACTACGAACATTTAGTAAATAAAAAAAAGGGGTTATCCTGATAGTTGTGGCGGAACCACCAAGTTCTGCCTGTCAGTGTCCTGGTGCTCTACACGCTATGCTATGACTGTGAGTGAGGGACAGAGAGACAGAGAGTCTGTGTGTGTGTGTGTGAGAGAGAGAGAGAGGGGGGGGAGTGAGAGTCCATTAAGCCAAGCATACGATCGGCAGCAGATACATCACTCCAGAGACCTATCAAAATAAAAAATACTACCTTGCCTGCGCTCAGGACCGGCAAAGCACATTGGATATGGGTTAAGCTATTATGGGTATATATATATATATATTCAGCGCATATGAGAGGATGAATACTGGGACTGGATGGGTATATTGTGGCATCACGTTCAAAATAATTTCTCTCTTCGATGATGTACAGTGGGGTATGTAGATGAGTGTATATACATATATATATTTTTTTGTCGGGGCCCCCATTCCTCTTCCAAAACCCTCACCACACTTCCTGATCACCCTGGCTCTCTTTCTTTCTCCCTCCCTCCCTCTATGTACCATCTATCTGAAAACCTCCCCCCCCCCCAAAAAAGGAAATCCAATGTAGTACATTTAATCTTCAGTTACCAATTCCGTGAGGCTCCCACTATAGCTCCTCTCCTCATCATCTACCCTTTCATTCATCCATTCATTTACAAATTCAATACGAACAAATTTCCATCAGTATATTATTTAAATTTGTTTTTCATTTTTCTTTCTTTTTATTTTTTTTTTTTTTAGAATTTCCGAACAAAACAAAAAACACAATTCAATTGAATCTTTTTTTTTTTTTAAAGCGAAAAATATTTATTTTTAGAAATACATATACAAAATCAAACCGAAACAAATTGCAAACCAATGAATTCATTTAGTTCTCTTTCAATCTTTGATTAATGGTTTTGTTACGTTCTTGATGCTAATTAATATTTACGGTTCTATTCATAATAAATATGAACAAAAAAAAGAAAACAAACGAAAAAATGAAACAAATAAAAATTGAAAATTATTTTCCTTCCATTTGTATAGATTTCTATTGAAATACAAACCCGGGGTGTTTCTCTTTCCAATGTAAAAAGAGAGATATTGTATTTGAAACTGAGTTTTTAGACCAGAAATTCATGTTTGCAGTCTTCTAGAAAATAAAGAAAGTGAACAAAAAATTACAGAAAGTTCGAATTTGCTATTAAATTGTCATAAGCTCACCGTTGAACGTCACCATTACGGAAGGATATTTGCAATCTGATTGGATTTTGAATTTTCTCCTCCTTTTTTTTTAAATTTTTCTTTTAATTGTATTGTATGTATCTGAATATTTTCTCTCTGAGAGCTTTTCATTTTTTTTTGGTAAATACCTTGGCATGTGTATAAATATTAATAAATAGTAAATAAATAAATAAATAATGTTACGATTTATAAAAATTTGAAAATAATATCAAACGTGTGATCTTTTTATTCATTTATTGATTATGTTCATTGAAAAAATCGTAAGTTGTATTAAATTTTAAATATAACTCTGTTTAATAGTTCAAGTGGTGAATTTCAAAATGAATTACTAAATTTTTATGGTTTCATTATAACCAGCACATTTACAAAGTCACTTACTTTACAAACAATTAGAAATTGTTTGGAGAAAAGCTTTATTCATTTGATGCTTGCGAACAAATTGTGTAATTGTGAAATAAAAAATCTGATGTGAAACACTCACACGACTCTCTTTTACTCCAGTCAATACAATTATATATTACATGACAAATTTTCTTTAAATTCCAAATTTCTCCTAACACATATATAGTGGCGGCGGTTGTGGGGAGAGGGGGTAGTACCGGGCAGGTAGAGAAGTGACTATATTGTAGACCAGAAGCGCGCGCCAATAACAGTGAACCATCCCTTTATATAACTTTTGAAACTTAACGCCTTTAATGAAACCCCATAAGAGACGTAAACGAATCACCCTTAACCAACGCTTCAGATTTCTGGCTAGACTTCTTGACAAACGCTCTAAACTAACACTTCTGAACAAAAGACTGCTTTACATCTCACTGCTCTCTCCAATTTGGACATAAGGACTACAATTATACGCCACTGCTAAGCGTTCCAACCTCGATAGAATTCAAACCCTTCAGTCAAAAATCCTCCGCAAGTATCTTTTTACGTCACCAACCGCACCATTCACAACGATCTGAAGATCCCGTTTGTCAACGACCTCGCAGAATCCCGAAACAACAAATTCCACAGTCACCTATCCCTCCATCCAAATTCTCTCGTCCAAGCCCTCTATTCCAAGTCACTCCCAGGTAATCCACCAAGACGCCTGGAGCGCCATTGGCTCTGCGACCTCCTGGAAATCTAATGTCAGTTATCACTGGATAGCTGTCATTCATGACATTGCATGATACACAGTATTTCTTATATCATATTTACTTGTTGCATTTATATACACCATGCAGTTGTAGTGTAATTGGATCCCAAGAGAGGGATCCATAGCAGAAAGAGAGAGAGAGAGACACAAAAATGACAGACTACTCTCTCGAACTAGAGTGGGAGAAACTGCTTAAATACAGCGACAGGAGATATACGAGATATATAGAAGAGTTCACTCGGTAGACCCAACGTGTCATCTACCTTACTCTTTACCACTCTACCATACTCTACCATTTTAGTGTAAAGTCCAGGCAGTCAGTGTCACTTTTTATAGTATACATTGTTCAGCCGTATCTAGTTTGTTCATTCAAACCAAACCATTTTCTCTCCATCATACCCATTACTTGTATAAAAAAAAACGCCATGAATTCTGCAGAACTACCTAAAAATTCTTCTTTTTTTTTCCTGACAAATGTTTCAAGTAAAAGCGATAGGCATACGCGTGGCGTAGTTAGCATTCCAGATTTTAAGTAAACGTTATAATCGTTTTTGAAAAAATTCCAAAAAACTATTTTGTAAAGACGCACTTTCTGTGAAATTACCAAGACGGAATATTAAGTTTGACATTTATGCGATTTTTTTTTTAAAGATATTTTGTTCATACATACACACACACACATACACACCCACACACACACAGACTACCTTTTTCGGACTTCGTATTTACCATAATTTCGAAATTTTGTCACGATTGCAATATCGTTTCTTTAAAATATATGTATATGTAGACTTAACAAATTTTTATTTGATATATTTTTCTGGGCAAAAAATGTGTTTGGGTAAGTTCTGGGATATCTCTAATGTTTCAGGTTTATCTCAAACTATCATTGCAATGGTGTCTGGGCTTGATAGGAAGTACTGTTTGATGGAGTCCAATGTAAACAAATTTTGAGGTAGTTTTCATGTTCAGACAATATGTATTATGTACGTTTCCTATTATCTATTTTTATGTTGAACACAAACGCAACTAAAGCCTTTAATAAAAATCCTAAATTGTCTGTGAATGTTTCTCACTAAAATTATTAATTCATTAATAAATGCTCAGAGATGACTAATAAAATTGATTCAACTTATTTAGTACATTTCCTGGTGCCGAACTTGGATCACAGCTGGTGCCCAGTAGCTACTGGTAACCCTCACCCGCTTCTTAAAGCCCCTAGTGTGTATTTACTATTTCAATAAGTAAGTTAGTACTGTAGTTTACAAAGTCCAAGACTAGAATTAGTAATATAATTTCGTTCAGAGCTTTGCCTTTGGCCATGCTACCAACTTACACTTCTAACTCTCAAAGTGGAAGCCCAGGTAGACATAGATGATGGGTTAGAGTAATTCATTTCAACCGGATACAGAAAATTTCCCATCCTATAATTACTATATATCTTTAATACCAATCTTCCTGATAATAGTGTAATAAAATTATAAATGGAAAAAATTCTCTCTTTGTACATCGTCTACACATACAAATGGCTACAACTTTATTTGAAATATATCTCCGAAAAAATTCATTTAAGATGGTTTTTGGGAGAGGGGCGGGATTATGTTTTCCTCCAAAGTGCTATTTTAGTTTATTACACGATTCTATCATCTATATCATATTGATTAGAATTAAATAGGTTGTCAAAATTCTGAGTTTTAAGATAATCGGATAAGCGGAAGTCAGTTGTTACTAAAGTTAGTTCAGTTTTCTACGGTTTTATCCATAAAAACACCGACGGATTTCATTAAAATTGTTGCACTAACCATGAATACTGAGACCTATCACTTTTGTTAGGAGCTTTTTTCCAAGGAAGTTCATTTAAAGAAGTTTCGGGGGATGGGGAGTGTAATGATTTCCTCAACGAAGTCATTTTATTAAGTTTAGATGCTTCAATTAATGTAAAACTGAAGACGAGTCACACATTTTTGGAAAACTTATAAGTTTGAAGAAAATTCGTCACTTAAATCTGTGCGAACTGCAGCAAGAGAAAGTCGGGTCAGTGTTTCTCAGCAGACTTTTTCTTGAGGTTAACAAATAAAGAAACAAATAACCGAGGATATTTGGACGAAGTTTTATATGTATCTGTGTGTACGTGTGTGTGTGTGTGTGTGTGTGTGTGTGTATGCTTACACGATACAGTTGTATAGTCTACACTTTCCACTGGACTAACAGACAAAAGTGCGGTAACTCTGTGAGCATAATTGAATGTTCAATCAAGCTAGCGTGTCAGATTAAATTACAACTTGTGCATAAAAGACCCCTCTTTTTATAGTGGGGAGGTAGTGGAGTTAGATTTAGCAGGTTAACCAGTTAGTTTTCTTCTTTTTTAAGGTTTTTTTTCTTTTTTCATTTTTTTCTTTCTTTTTCGCTTTTCCCCTCCCTGCCTCATTTTCTACGCTTACACTCAGCTTATTGAGGTGAACCGTCTTCTTAAAAGATAAAAGAACTACAGGTAAAAGAAAGTAAGAAACAGGAAAGAGAAAAATAAAAAAGTCCTGGCTTTTTAGCATATAACTTTTGAAATTAAATTCCCATCTGAATGATCCAAAGTATCTGAAACTTTGATGTAAAAAAAACCTCTTATAATAAATATATATAGGTAATATTTCCTTTCAATAAGATTACATTTTACTAAGGTGGGGCTCAGCTCCACTGACCGGCTACGGCGTCTTATATTTTGCTCCACTAAGGCGGCACAACTCCTTTCGAAAGCTTATTTTAAGTAAGTTATTTTAATGATCAATAGTAGGTAACTCCCTCCGGGGCAAAGCGGTTCGAAAGAAAGCCAATTTTAGCCACCACCCTCCGTTTTCAAGATATTTAGGAAATTAGAAAAAAAAATAGCAGAGTAACAGAACGCCCTATTTGGTCCTCTGTTTATGAGTAACGGAAAATCAAGTCGAACTTCATCGTTTTATTTGATGCTGCTTACTGGTATATTTATACATAAAATTTTACATTTTGTGTTTATGTATGTGAATATAAAGTTGTATAATATTGTAATCACTGTAGCAGGGTAAGATCACGTTTTTAACAAATCTTGGCAGGGGTGGGGGAATCTGAAGTGAACCAAAAATACAGGATGTTATTCGAAACTGATTGGGATTCAATTCCGTTTTGCAATCGATAAATAAGGTTATAAAGAAAAGTAATACAAAAAGGTGACATTTCTTTTAAATACAGGGTAGATTTTGTAGTGGAATCGTTTATTGTGATTCCTGAGGTATGTAGCAGATGTCTTGAAGAGGGCGGAAGTTAGTTTAGAGATTTTTGGAAGTTAGTGCTCGAATTACTAACATGAATTTTATAAAAATAGCCTATATTTCTACAATAATTTAAATGTGGGAAATGGTAACTATTAACATGAAATCCTTAGAAATAAATAAGAGATAAACAACTAATAATTTAAAAACGATTAAAATAAATAAACTAAGATGCACAACTATGAAATAAGTATAAGTAAAACCTGTATAGGGACGCGGAACTGCTGCTCGTATAACGATGTACTCGTATAATCTAATGACATACTGGTATATAATGATGATCTACTGACGTACTCGTGTATAATCATCCCCTCTTCCAATGGGGCGAAGTTTATGTCAGTGTTAGCAACACTCACACCAAGACATCTGTCCTAGTGTGCGACCTTGGTTAGTTTGGTGACCAGCGATTTAGGTCAGTGGCCAGCTTATCGGTGCTTGCTTTGATGTAAAGTATTGACCCTTGGTTTTGTTTGTTTGGCCGCGGCCTTGTCTTGAAGACAGCGGCCGGCTAGGCCACTAGTTATAAATTATTCTTTCTTTTGTTATGTGTTGTGAAGGTTTGACATTGCTATGGCCTTGCCATGTCATTACATCATGTAATGACATGGCAAGGTCATAGCAATGTCAATTTTATACCAAAATAAAAGTGGTGTTTTAAGAAATGGTCTCTCTGGGTGTATTTGTGTGTGTCTGTGTATACAACTACAAATATAAAGAGCTATAGTTGTGGTGGTTGGTTCTGCAGAGCTGGAAAGCAACAGAGACATTTTCCCTGATAGCCTGCTTCATTTTCTGGTCATCGCAAAAAGTTTTGTTCTGTGCAAGTCTGTTATGACACTGTTCAACAAAAACATCCTGATGATGGGCGGACCCCCGAAACCAGTCGATGACCACAAAATGAAGCAGGCTATCATGGAAAATGTCTCTGATAAAGAGCTATAACTTATATTGGAAACATTTCTCCGGAAAACTTCATTTAAGGAGGCTTTTGGTGGCAAGGGTAGGGTTTTGTTTTCCTCTCTACAGTGCTATTTTAGTTTATTATACATTACTATAATCTAAATAATATTAGTTAGAATTAAATATTTTGACTAAATTTTTAGTTTGAAGTAAATCGGTTGTCCAGAAATGCGTTTTTCTGCATAACAAACACTTATGGATTTCATTAAATTTAATACACTAACTGCAAAATACAAAGAGCAATAACTTTGTTTTGAATTTTTTTCCCGAGAAACTTCATTTGATGGGATTTGAGAGGGGGGGAGGTTATGCTTTCCTCAAAGAAGTCATTTTTGTTCTTTATTTATACAAATTCAAATTTTGCCGCCATCAGAATATAATAATTTACCAATCTATAGGCAGTGTCCTAAATATAGCGAGGGGGTAGTCAGTTCTTTTGCCCTCTAAGTTCAGTCACTATTGCACACTCGTACACTAAGATCTGCAGCACATGTTACCACTCATTCTGCCTACACAGTTCAGTCACTATTGTACACTCGTACAGTAAGATCTGCAGCACATGTCACCACTCATTGTGCCTACACAGTTCAGTCACTATTGTACACTCGTACAGTAAGATCTGCAGCACATGTTACCACTCATTCTGCCTACACAGTTCAGTCACTATTGTACACTCGTACAGTAAGACGGCAGCACATTCCCACACTCAGTCTGCTACACGGTCATTCTATTGCACACTCGTACCGTAGATTGCAGCACATGTCACCACTCATTCTGCCTACACAGTTCAGTTACTATTGCACACTCGTACAGTAAGATATGCAGCACATGTTACCACTCATTCTGCCTACACAGTTCAGTCACTATTGTACACTCGTACAGTAAGATCTGCAGCACATGTTACCACTCATTCTGCCTACACAGTTCAGTCACTATTGTACACTCGTACAGTAAGATCTGCAGCACATGTTACCACTCATTCTGCCTACACAGTTCAGTCACTATTGTACATTCGTACAGTAAGATCTGCAGCACATGTTACCACTCATTCTGCCTACACAGTTCAGTCAGTATTGTACACTCGTACAGTACGATCTGCAGCACATGTCACCACTCATTCTGCCTACACAGTTCAGTTACTATTGCACACTCGTACAGTAAGATATGCAGCACATGTTACCACTCATTCTGCCTACACAGTTCATTCCGCTTCCGTTGCCCTTTAGTGTGAAAAACCAAGTTTGCCACTTCTGGTTTTCCTCGGGGTTAGTGTTAGTAAGTTGGTCTCTTGTCGAGTGAGTGTCTGTGGCTCTCCCGGCCTGCCAAGGTATATTGAGCAAGCACATGGTCTACTTCTGGTTGCTTCTCCGGCCTCGCAGCTTCTGGGAGCCCGATTTAATTAATCAAGATTCACCAGCCAAGCAACAGTGTATGGATCAAGACTCTGGAGTTACAGGCACATAAGGTCTTATTTCCTTTTCCTATTTTCCTCTTCCCTTGTCCCCGATATGGGCTAAGGGCACTTGCGTCTACCTGCACTGGTGATGAGGTTTCTGGGTTCAAGGTAAGCGCCATTCCTTTTGGCTTGTTGAAGATAATAAATACTATGCTACTATGCTTAATTTAATATTCATTTTTTTGTCCATATTAAATGAGCCCATTAGCTCTCTCTTTTTTCAATACATATACAGTCCACTTAATATTTTCACCTTTTTTATTTTATTCTACTATTTTCTATTCATCAGAGCCCATCCAAGATATCTCACCTCAATTCATGTTAATTGTCTCGCCTGTTTATTATTGAACAGAGCCAACCAGAGGGGTTGGATAGCCTACCCGAGGTTGAGATAATACGGTATAAAGGGCTCACCTTTTATTTTTATTTCCTGTTTTTTACTAAACAATTTTATTAAATTTAGATTCTCCTAATTGGTAACTAAGACAAGTAAAATTATAAGTTTGAAGGAAATTAGTAAATTGTAACTATTGTAGACTGGAGTGAGAGAATGTAGGGTTACTTTCATCGTGTTCCACACCATATTTTTTAACTTTTTTTTATTTAAAGACAAATTTTAAAAAAAGGCATGTTTTGTACAAGATAATTTTTATAAAACGTGACTTATGACATGAATTTGTTCTTTGCAGGAAGGAAATTTATTAAACAAAAATGTATTTAGAGGCAAAAAAAGTGGAAAAATTTTTCCTAAAGAAAGACAATTTCTTTCCTTACTTATGACTTATGTATGCCACTGTGGCTCTGCTATAGAAGGAAATTTTTTGAAGTTAAATGAATTTTAGGAACAATGGACAAATTTTATCAAAAGGAAAACATTTTTCTTTCTTTTCTTCTCTACATTTCTTCTTATTTTTCTTTCTTTATTTTCTTTTCTTTTTTTTTTTTTAAAAAATGATAAAAAATAAGAGATAAGTATGAAGGAAAAGTGCTGAGTGAATTTTAGTTGTTAGTTACATTCCTTACGAGGTCGCTTCCCTTAAAGTAAGGGGTTACTTGTGTCTCAAGAATGGAAAAAAAAAATTCTTAGAAAGAGGTTTATGACTAGTAACAGGTTAGGCCCTGTACTTCCACTTCCCATCCCTTCCTTCTGTAAGAGATTTTTCCACAGAGTGAAAAGCATCAAAAACACGCAGATGAGAATGTCAGAGACATGGTTGGATTGAAAGAATGATGATGAAGAAAGCAGAGTGTGTGTGTGTGTGTGTGTGTGTGTGTGTGTGTGTGTGAGAGAGAAAAGAGAGAGAAAGAGACATTTTTCTCAAAAGTTTTCCTCCCTCATTCTTTACCTGCGAATGAGTTTAGGCGGGAATGCGTGGAGAGAAAAAATAAAGAAAAAGAAAAACGAACGAAGGAAAAAGTAAAAAGCCTTGCAGGGAACAATATGATCACAGTGTGTGTGTGTGTATTTTTTTTTGTGTGAAGATCATCAGTAACAAAGAGCGAGTGGGAGAAAACTGTATGACAAAGGACAAACTTCTTTCTTCTCTCTTGTCCTTGTTGTCGTGGTGAATGATTGGGAGAGACAGGAAAACCTGAAGGGTTGCAAAAAAAAAAATGTATTTCTTGAGGGACGCTAGATGAGATCGGTTAGTTTATAGGATAGGCGACGCCCCCCTTCCTACATTACATACAACACTGTAGGTGCAACAAAAAATCCATTCTGTAGAATTACCTATTCTAACATGAATAACACCCTAAGATAGAAAAAAAAAAAAATCTGGTGTGAAACACTCACACAACTTTCTCTTACTCCAGTTATCAAAATTGTAATTGACAAACTTTATAGTTAGTATAAAATTTAATGAAATTCGTCGGTGTTTTTATGGAGAGAAAATCACAAAAATCTTCAGTAAAAAAAACACACTTCCGGTTTACTAATTTTCTTGAAAAGAGTTGTGTACTAGCAGCTGATCTGTGCGGACGTGTGCTTTGTGTCTCTGTAAAGTATCAGTTTTTCAGTGGTTTCTCCTCGATAGAAATTTCTATAAATTTGCACAAGTGAAGTTTCAATAATCAGCTTACAGTTGTGAAAATTTTGTAATAAGAAACTGTGTTAAAATAGCAATTTTTTATTAGTTTTATTTTGGAAAAGTAATAGTTTCGCATATAAAAATGTCTCAAAAGGCAAAGACTAGTATAAACAGCGCTAGTATAGGTGGGGAGAGTTCTATACAGTAAATGGGGGAGTGTTGATTCTATTAATCTTATTCTCTCTAAACTTGAAAGCATGTCATCAGATATTAAAGACGAAACCGATGGTATTAAACAAGAAAACAGAAATATAATTAAAAAAGTGGATTCACTTGAAAATAACATAAAACAAGCACTTATTCACATGCAAAATAAGATAACTTCAAATAATGATGAAATTCTTAAAATAAAAAAGGAAAATGTTCTTTTAAAATACGAGAATAAACAGTTGAAAAATCAAATTGACAGTTTAAGACAAATAACAATATTTGATGGTTTGAGAATTGTGAACATTCCATTAACAGAAAACGAAGATTTAAAACTTATTTTTAGTAAACTGTGTGGATTTATTAACTTTAATTGCAGTATGCATTTGGTCGATATTTACAGGCTGAGGCCTAGAAATCCTGCAGCTGTCCCTCCTATTATCTTGAAGTTTGTGAAGAGACAACACTGCACAATTTGTGAACCATTTAAAAAGTAAGAAAGGTAAAGTAACAACCACCATCTTTTCAAACTCTTTACCAGAGTCACCAGTATACATCTCTGAATACATGAGTGTATAACGTCGGGCCATTAATAAAAAACACTTAAAAAAAATTTTTTGGTGTTTTTTTTTTTTATGATACCCCCGGCCGATCAGCCAACTAAGAGATACATCAGTACTTTACTTAACTATATTAATTAACGATGTTGCCTCACAATTGGGTTTGATGAAGTTTATTTCCTTTAAAAAATGTAACTATTCTAGGAACACGCAGCCATGGTTCAATGAAATATGCAGAACTGCTAAGGCTTCGATGAAAATAGCTTATAAAAAATGTAAGAAAATTAAGTCTGATATAAATTTCAATGAATACATAGCATTAAAAAAAGACATTTTCCGTGGTAGCCTGCTTCATTTTGTGGTCATCGACCGGTTTCGGGCGTTCGCCCATCTTCAGGATGCGTTTTTCAGACAGTGTGACAGCACAGACTCGCGCAGAGCAAACCTTAGTTTCACACTCCAAACCACCACAACAAATTAAAAAAATTATTTAAAAAAACTGTTATAAAGAAAAAAATAATTTTTATAAAGAGATAAGTTACTCGCTTAATAATATTAAAGATCTAAATCATTCTGGCTAACAGTTATAAATGTAAAAAGGCTTATTCAGAATCCCGCAGTGATATTGAATTAATAACATGGAATAATTATTTAAAGTATTGTTACCCGGAACTCCATAGAACTCCATTTTTAGTTGATGATGTATGTCATCCTATTTTTGATCTTCCTTTTAGCATAAATGATTAAATCCGCCATTAGAAAAGCAAATTGGGTAAGACCTCTGGACCAGACTCAATACCATATGAATTTTTATTCATGTATGAATACCACCTATAGTAGTAAAATTTCTTCAAACCTTATTTAATGGTATACTCAGTACTGAGACTGTTCCCAAATCCTGGGGGAAGGCGTATATGTTTATGTTGTTCAAGAAAGGTAATCCTAATATTCCTGAAAACTATAGAGGGATATCCTTGATGAACAATATCACTAAACTCTTCACTCAGGTGCTTAATTCACGTTTCTTAAACTGGTTAGAATTTGGAAATCCCTTAAACGAAAATCAAAATGGTTTCCGAGTGTCAAGGGGTTGCAGGGATAATGTATTTGTTCTGTCGTCAGTTATTAATTGCCAAATAGTTAAAAATAAGAGGAAAGTGTATGCCACTTTAAAAAAGACATTCGACTCGATCAACCATGAACTTCTCTGGCATAAACTGTATCAGTATGGAGTAGCAGAAAGGTGATAAAGGTGTCGGAGAGTTTGTATAATCAGGCCTCTATTAGAATTAAAACAACTATCGGACAATATTCTGATGAAGTGCGCGTAAGTAAAGGGTTGTTGCAAGGCAATACATTATCACCAACGCTTTTCTCGATATTTTTAAACGAACTGGAAAATTTTTTATTAATTAGTAATTGTGATACAGTTAGTATAGATTGTGTAAATGGGTTAACATCTCTACTATACGCAGATGATATGTACTTTTGTCGAATACACTGGTGGACGCTCAAAGAAAATTAAATGTATTTGAAAAATACTGTAAAGCTAACAGTCTAGAAGTGAATATCGAAAAGAAAAAAATCTGTAATTTTTAAAAGAAGTCATGGCCGATCTCCAAAGCAGCAGCTGTTTTACAATAATCACCCAGTAGAGGTTCTTAATTCGTTTCGCTACTTAGGATTAATATTCTCAAACTCTGGCCTTTTTAGCCTAGCTTCTAAAGATATGATGAGTAAAGCTACTGTAGCATTTGGAATTGTCAAAAATATATTTAAAAAAGCCCATTTTAACTCATGGAAAGCCCAGAATAAACTCTTTGACTCCATTATTAAGTCTGTTCTATTATACTGTTGTGAAACCTGGGCCTTGAGATATGCAGATGAAATTGAGATTGTGCAGTCGAAATTTTTCAAATCTGCTCTATACTGGCCAAGAAAGACTCCAAAGTATATCCTACGTCTAGAAACGGCAAGAATTAAATTAAAATTTAATGTATTTAAAGCCGCCCTTAATTGGTGGATAAAAATATTAAATATGAATAACACCAGGTTACCAAAACTTTGTTTTAACAGGTTATTGTTTTTAGAGAAATATGGCTGTGACATACGGTATAATTGGGCGGGACAATTAAAGCAGTTAATTTCTGAGATAGGTTATGACTCTTTGTGGCAATCTCAAGATGTAAGTGAAATTATTAAATTTAAAAAAGAAATATTAAAGAAATTTGAAAACAATTTAATTGAGCAGGATTTGTCTAGATTATAGAATACATCATATACTAACCTCTATCAGATTAATTTTTATGAAAATCAGTCATATTTACATTTAGATTCGTCCTTCCATATACTTAGAATTATTAGCCAACTCCGCATTTCTTCTCTAAATGAATGCACTATTTATTTCAATAAAACTAAACATATTATAAATTTTACAGAAAAATGTAAGTTATGTAATTTAGATTCGCTAGAAACGTTAGAGCATGTATTTTTTGTTTGTCCGTTGTATAGTTTATTCAGAGAGAAATACTTGAGTAATAGTTATGCTAATTTGAACCTTATATTGTGTCGATCAAATAAAGAACAGTTCAGCAATGTTTACTTTTTTGTAATTTGTGCAATCAGGCTAAGAGCTCTATTTCTTTAAACATTTTTAAATCAGAAATTATTTTCAATTATATTATATAATCGATATTATGCACAACTCTTATTTATTGTGTTTATATATTTTTCAATTAGTTGTGTACTTTCTTTTCTGTTTTCTGTTCTCTAGGTCTTTATTGTATTGTAAATATATAATTATTGCAGGTCAAACTCTTCACTGTATGAACAATTGTGTATAAAACAGTTTATAAATAAATAAAATAAATAGAAATAATTTTCTTGAAACTCAAAATTTCAGCAGCATATTTAATTCTAATTAATATTATTTAGATGAAAGAATTGTGTAATAAACTGTACTAGCATTTTAGAGGAAACCGAATTACCCACCTTTCCCACAAAAGTACTCTTAAATCAATTTTCCCGGAGAAATGTTTCAAATAAAAGTTGTAGCTCTTTGTATGTGTAGTTGATATAACAAGTTTAATGAAAATCGTTGGAGCCACTTTTTAGAAAATCGCAAAAAAGGAAAAAAAAAAGCAACTAGTAAAGTGGTACTTCTGGGTGAGGAATCATGACAGATAACCTACTGTGCGATCCCATGGCGATACCTAATCGGAATTTCGAACTTTCTGCGGTTTTTTCGTTTTTGCGCTTATGTATGTATGTTCACATACATATATATATATATATATATATATATATACACACACACACACACGCAAAGACCATTTACTAAAAACCACTTTTTTGGACTCAGGGATGTTTCCAGTGAAAACTCGATATCGAAAATTTGACACGATATCAATACTTCCTCTTACTAGGAGTAAGAGAAAGTAATATACATATTAATAATTAAGAAAAGAATATTTACAATTTAGGCAATAAAATATAAAGCGACAGATAAGATTACTGTTAGAGGTTAGAGTTGCTTTTATGTCGATTGGACTAAAGACAATTACGAATAATTAAATTAAGTATTAAAACGATAAAGTAAAACTATTATTAGTAACTATTATTATTAGTAATATAATAATATTGTTAGTAAATATAGCTATGTATTTAAAAATATTACTATTTTCAAATTAGACACGACAAAAATATAAATAAATGAAATAATACTTTATCAAATTAACTGTAGAAAATAGAATTAACGCTACTTTCAAAGCATCATCATGGAGCGTGTTAAAATTAGGTTTGAAATTGTTAATCACACTTGCAACTAAACTAGACCAGTTAATTTCATTTGTTTAAATCTCTCTGAACTCATCAGTATTTAATTCTATTTTCTTGAAATGTACAAATCTCATATCCTTTTTTCTTTGTAAATCACACAAAGAGCAATGTTTTGTTGTCATCATTAAATTTATAATTATTTAAATAGAACAATATTCCCCCTTTTTACTTAATAATCCATCTAATAGTCACACAATCTAGATGGCTATTTATGAAGGGAACTTGTTACTATTTAAGAAATTGCTGAACAGGATGTGGAACTATCATTTTGGGCACCAATTTTATTACCGCTGCGATATTAATTTCTGTTTTATTTTTTCTATAATCAATTTAATATCATGGTCAAAAACCGGAAAAGCCTAATTATATTACGATTTTCTTTAAAGCTTGCATACAATCCTAAACATATAAGCTTAGCCCACATTTAAATGAAATATTTCGTCTCCCTCCAAAATAGATTTTTGATGGATTCTCCTAAGCTTCTACTAAAGTACCACTTGAATATATTTCTAGATTTTCATATTTGAACAAAATGTGATAACCGGAAGTGTGACTTTATTCAACAGTTTCATCAGTTTTCCCTCTTTTTCTTTATTCAAAAACGGACACCAACGAAGTCAGGAAGTTGATTTATACTTTTTTATCCCTCAGTCTCTTACTTTTCATTTTAACTTTTCTATATCGACTCTTTTTCCCAGAGAAAGAAAAGTATTTATTTCCCACCTAATAATTCTTAATATTTTTTGTACAAATATAAAATTGAGAAAAAAAAAGAAGTAGAAGATAAAAAGAAAATAAATAAATAGGAATTTTTACACTAATATACTATATCAGAGGCCCTGAAAAATATAGGTCAATCTTTTACAGTCGTTTAATATTCCTATATATATATATATATTTTAAATCTTGTTGGGTGAGAAGGAGATTGCGATTCTTTAAAATTTAATATTCACCGGATATAATTGCTTTGAGGACCTCTGAGTTCGAGGAAAAATATTTAAATATTTTTAGCGGCAGATTTACAAGTGTTGGAGCATATGTATGGTATCTGCGGACAAAATGGCTCAAAAAAAAACGCAAGAAGCTCATTTTTGGTATCCGCAGCTACAGATGTCATAAGCTTGCTTACAACAATAGACGCACAACTAGCCCCTAGATGCCACTCTACTGCAACGAGCCTTTAAACGACATTTCTGGGGGAAGTTAAGATCCTCGTTTCTCCATTCGTAGGTAATTGGAACAGCGATGCGTAATTAGGACTGAATAAAAAAAGTAAAATATTTTTGGTCTGTACCTATAAGTTTTATAATAGTCATAAACCAATGTCAGAAGAATCCGTCTACCAATCTATCAAAAGTATAAACTTGTTCATTAATTAGTCCACGATGGAGTTAACAAGACAGATAAAAACAGTAGAATCTAAACAATGCCTGAAACACAACAGCAACAACTGAAACGCCTAATTTATTCTCCCTTTATATGCGGTGAGACTCCATATTTCAAATCATATGTTTGGAGGCTGGCATCCAATATTATCGAGCTCGTCACCTCTCCATTTTCATAGGAGCATTTATCACTCCACTACTACCGGGAAACCTGTTATCATCTCCCATTACTGCAGGAAGTTCGTCATCAACCGACTACTACCGGTAGCGATTCATCGCCCCACATAAGTGGCTCCTTTCGCCCCCCTACTACAAGCGGCTCATCATTACTACACTAATGTAGGAGGCTCATCATCCTCACACTATAACAGGCTCCTTTCTCCCCACTACTGAAAGCGGTCTTGCCCCACAACTACCAGAGGCTATCATTCCCACTACTACAGGAATTTAGAAATCATCCCAATGCAACCGGGGGTTAGGTAGTCATCACTTCGGTACTACAAGAGGCACAACTAAGCCCAAAGCCTTACCACCATCCAGGACCTCCTTTGAGCTAACAATATTCTACTGCTACTTGCTATGGATGGAGAAAAAACGGAACTTAACTTTGTCTAGAGCTGTCATTTTCAGAAAACTTAAAGTTCCTTTTATAATAGCTTGAGAAAATAATAAAAATGCAAAATGTATATTATGAAGGTTGTTGTGGATGTTGAAATGTAGCAGTGTCTAGTTTATTAATAAAGTAATTGCACAATATTTATTTATTCATTTTGTGAAGTTTTTTATACCAAATATAAAGAGATCAATATACGCAATAGTATTTTTATGTGTATGTACGTATGTTTCGCATATTATGTATGTAAAATAACTAGGACCAAATATTTTAGATGTACTGCTACATACATCAATTGATATGTAAATCAGGCAATTTATTTCCAAATGCTTTGCAGTTTTTGTTATGATACTCTATAAAAACATTCAGCATTATTAAAATTGCAAATTAAAACTTTTATATATTGGTGGAAGGGGAAAACAGAAAAGTAAAATTTATATATATATATATATATATATGTGTGTGTGTGTGTGTAACCCGAACGAAAATAACTGTAACGCCAGGTTGTTTACTATATAACATGTAAACACTCCATAATATAATATATTTATATTATATACGTATTCTACTGTATGTTATAATCATTGCATGATATAATATGTATATTTAAGCCTCAATTTAATTGATTCCATATTGAAAAAACTAACATATTGCCAAATTTAGTTGGAAAATAAAGGACTCTGTGTTGTGTGTATGTGTGTGTGTGTTTGTAGTAGTCAATGAAATATTTTGTACTCCATTTCAAATGCAATTGGTATATAAACATTAAATATTTATTTTGTATTCATATATTTAGATAAAATTGTGTATCAATATTCATACTCCAACATAAAAACATATTTATATAAACGTTTTATCCTTTGTTCCAAGCTTAGAATGTATATGTGGGAAAAGGTTTCGAACACCCTTTACTATATGGACATACCCTTATGGTTTCTATCCCCTCAATATGTCACCATGTGCCTTTAACGGTAAAACACTCAGGGGGGTTAGCCAATTATATTTCCAATATAAAGCGCTCTCTATTGACAGCTCCAATATCCCCCTTATATGACCAATTTAATACTTACGGGTCCAATACTGTAATTTCGTAATATTTCTGGTGTAGTCATGTAATTAACGTAGTCCTATTTTTCTACAATATCCAATTCTGCTACTAAATGACGTAGAGTGATGCACATTTAGATTGAAGATAGGAAAGATGTCATACTGACATGGTTACTTCACAATTTATACTTGGTCTTCAAGCTTGGTAAGGAAAATTAAAAGTATAGAATAGAGATTGATATTGCTACTAGAGACAAAGTTAGCCCGAAGATAACTTCTTAGTTAAGGCTACTTGATCACCGTTTAAAAATATATTGGTAATAGGCTATTGAAGGCGCTGAACACTGGATTTTCACTTGTTGTTTTTGTTTAATACTGGTTTAAGACACATTTAGGCGCTGAATTTAGCCCATATGTATACAGGAAATCCTAAGGGTAAAGGGGAGATTTACACGCAGCTCGTAGCTTCAAGTGTTATCGTGACGAGCGCTAGAATCGCTTAGGATGTGCGGTGTACATAGCAACAATGACTATCTATTATGGTAGAGCTAAGAAACATGATATTAGTGACGCTGTTGTATGATATTATAATAAGGCATAAACATTATTTCCATCATACTTCCTTTGTGAAGGTGAATGCCAATCACTTTTATTTGTAATATTTTTGCAGGAAAATTGGATATATTTTGGAGGTTTTGGGGGAACCGTAATTCGTATTTTCTTTAAAATACCACTTCAATACGATATTTAGTTCTCGATATATAATATTTAGAATATTAGTCGATTAGTGAAACTACATAGATTTTGGTAATTTTTTTGGGGTGGAGGCTCAGATTGTCTTTAAATTTGCAATGCTAACTGCACAGATGATAAACTGATCACATTTATTTGAAACAATTTGACTTCAACTGCGTTTTTATCGGAGTTATTTTCAGTTTTTTGAGATTTACTCGAAAACAGCTCCAAGGGATATTGTTTTAAACTGGTTATACATTCATATAAAGAGGTATAACTTTTATTTGAAACATTTCTCCGAGAAGTTTTATTTAAGGGAGGTTTTGAGGAAAGGGTATGTTATGTTCCTCTAAAGTGCTGTTTTAATTTACTATACGATTCTACCATCCATATGATATTAATCTAAATTAAATATGTTTTAAATATTACGAGTTGGAGGAAAATCGATTTCGTCCATAAAGACATTAACGGGTTTCCGTGTCTATACATACAAAGCTCTATCACTTTTAATTGTAACTTTTTCCGAAAATTTTCATTTAACGGGGGTTTCGAGGGCGAGGGAGATTGTGCTTGCCTCAAAATGGTCGTTTTAAAAAGTTTAGTTTGTCCTCTCGCTGTATCTTGAAGTCAACTATCATCTAGTAACAATTACATATTAGAAGAGAATTAGTCAATCACATCTATGTAAATCGCAGTAAGAGAAAGTCGTGTGAGTGTTTCACACTAGATCTTTTTGTTTTATTTACAATTTAAGTTGAGAAGTTACAAAGTTTTTCTTTTGAACTAAAGTCTAATTTCGATGGCATCACTTCTCACATATGTTACAGGAGATTTTTTTTTTTCTTTTGCAACCCTCTTCAAGACATGAGAAAAGTTTCTCTACAGGAAAAACAAAAGCAAAATTTCTTAGAAAAGTTTAGTTCTATTCTTTATTTTACCAAAACGACATTATTAGTTTACAAGTTTCACAACTTTGATTTGTTTTTAACTGGAGAATTCCAGGAACCACAAAGGTGATTAGTTGTTCAAATAAAACTAATTTAAAATAAATAAATAACTACGGTTCTTTACAGGAAATAAAGAAGAAAACCTTAGGTCATGTGAAAAATTGGAATGTACACTTTTTATTAAAATTGTAGTTTCGGTTGGCCAGTTTTATTGCTTCATGGTTTGGTCATCTTACTTTCTTTCTTTTTTTAATAACGCTATGATGGAAGCAAGAAGCAGAAAATAAATATATACATAAAAAAAGAATACTTTAGAGACAAAACTGGACAGTTGGCTAGCAAAAAGGTGAAGAACAGGTAATGAAGACAAAGCACTTGGCCAAACCCTACTGTAAAAGACTCCATTGGAATACGATGATCTAGTATAAGAGACCAAAAGATACAAAGTCTTATACAGGAGTTACATACAGCGAGTGTTACACAGAATCACATATAGACAACAAAAAGTCTCCAGCGCATCGTTAAATTTTCAAGAAGTATTCTACACTGTCACTCCGTTATCTATTCTAGTTAAATTTAGTTTACCTCGTATTTATGTATCAAAAATCTATCTAGTCATTAAATTAGTTGTTCTTAAAGTTTGGTTAAATTTTGTTTCCTAACTCCTAAGTTATTCTAATATTTCTTATAATTAAACCATTTCAAAACCATTGGTCACTTACCTACATCACTCACTCACCAGTACACTACAATACTGTCCACAAACAGAATGTTACGGTCACCTAGAATGCTTAATTAAGTGAAAGCAAAGATGTGGTCAAATCGTTTGATCGGTCAAACATTCCTTCTTTTAAAGTAAAGAAATAAAACTAATTCCCAGTTTCCAACCCAAGTTCATTTGAGGGCTTTCCTAATCTTTTCCTGTTTTCCACTTCCGTTTCTCTCAATCTACTTTCTTCACGTCTCTATTCTTTATCGTCAAAGTGATCTTTGCCCTGCATACTGCTTTTAGTCAGTCATTTGCGTTTTATGATGTCTCTTTATCCGACCAATTCTTCTTTCTTCGGCTACACATTATTTACGGCCATTTTCGCCTAATCTACAACTATACCGGATCCAAAAGTTTTTCAGTTTAATTTTTTTCTTTCCTGACGCTTCACATGCCTAAAGAGAAGGCTCTGCTCTCCTTTGTTGGGTAATACTTCTTTTAGCTTTTCTACTAATGGCTTGGATCAGCTTGGGAGACTCCATGCTATTTTTGAACGGCCCTTAGCTTCATTGGAACACGCAAACCCCATAGCCTCTGTAAAGTCGATATCCCAAGAGAGACGGCACAATATCGTCAAATTCTGTCACAGTAGGTTGATAGTTTTACCTGTGATAATGGACGAATTAACCATTCATAACCAAATGAAAACGAAAAACAGTTTGAGAATTGTAATGTGTATGAAAATAAATCTGGTGCACTAACATGACTTTCACTTACAGCAGTTAATAATACAATTAAACTTGAAATTGTATTCCTTTGCTCTAGCATAAATATAGAAGTGGTGGGAGTAAATGAGCTACCTAAGGCAGTCTTGAATGATTATATTGTCGTCCAGAAGATAGTGTCAATACTGGCCTCTGGACAGTATTCACTCGTTACAAACAACACAATTGAAATTGAACATCGCACATTCTTCAGAACACGCTAGAAATCAATAAAAGTGGTAGGTCCCTTTAGCTGTGAAATTTGGCAAACCCGGTTCCAGGCTAGTGTACGGAAATTTGGCTAGTGTACCAGGTTTGATGAAAGCTGGTGGTGTGTTTATGAGAAAGTCACAAAAACTGAAAAAAACTGTTCAATAAAGTTGCACTTGTGGTGAACCCAATTTTCTTCAAACTCTGAATGTTGGCATCTCATTTATTCGTATTTAATATTATGCAGTTAAATGCCATTTTTTTGAAATGGACTTTAAGGGAAAACTTAATTCCACCCCCAAAGCCCCTCTCAAAAGAATTTTTCTGGAAAATAGTTCCAAATAAATGTTTTAGAACTACATATATGTAGTGTGTTTATATACTAAGCGTAAAGAAAATCGTTGGAGCAGTTTTCGGAAAAAAATCACAAAAAAATTAAGTCTGTTCTATTATACTGTTGTGAAACCTGGGCCTTGAGATACACAGATGAAATTGAAATTGTGCAATCGAAATTTTTCAAATCTGTTCTATATTGGCCAAGAAAGACTCCAAACTATATCTTACGTCTAGAAACGGCAAGCATTAAATTAAAATTTAATGTATTTAAAGCCGCCCTTAATTGGTGGATAAAAATATTAAAAATGAATAACAACAGGTTGCCAAAACTTTGTTTTAACAGGTTATTGTTTTTAGAGAAAAATGGCTGTGACATACGGTATAATTGGGCGGGACAATTAAAGCAGTTAATTTCTGAGATAGGTTATGACTCTTTGTGGCAATCTCAAGATGTAAGTGAAATTATTAAATTTAAAAAAGAAATATTAAAGAAATTTGAAAACAATTTAATTGAGCTGGATTTGTCTAGATTACAGAATACATCATATACTAACCTCTACCAGATTAATTTTTATGAAAATCAATCATATTTACATTTAGATTCATCCTTCCATATACTTAGAATTATTAGCCAACTCCGTATTTCTTCTATAAATGAATGCACTATTTATTTCAATAAAACTAAACATATTATAAATTTTACAGAAAAATGTAAGTTATGTAATTTAGATTCGCTAGAAACGTTAGAGCATGTATTTTTTGTTTGTCCGTTGTATAGTTTATTCAGAGAGAAATACTTGAGTAATAGTCTTGCTAATTTGAATCTTATTTTGTGTCGATCAAATAAAGAACAGTTCAGCAATGTTTACTTTTATATAATTTGTGCAATCAGGCTAAGAGCTCTATTTCTTTCAACATTTTTAAATCAGAAATTATTTTAAATTGTATTATTATAATCGACATTATTCTCAACTCTTGTTTATTGTATATATATATTTCACTTAGTTGTTTATTTTCTTTTCTGTTTTCTGTTCTCTATGCCTCTATTGTATTGTAATATATAATTATTGCAGGTCAATCTCTTCACTGTATGTACAATTGTGTATAAAACAGTTTATAAATAAATAAATAAATAAATATATGTAGTGTGTTTATATACTAAGCGTAAAGAAAATCGTTGGAGCAGTTTTCGAAAAAAAATCACAAAAAAAATGAAAAATATATTCAGTAATGTGGTACTTCCGGTTGGTCAATTTTGATTTAAACCTTATTGTTGAGTCCTGCGGCAGCACTTATCAGCAAATATCAAGTTTTAACTTTCTGCGATTTTCCATTTTTGTTATATTAACGTGACACACACACACACGCACACAGACGCATATACACACACACACACACACCAATTTCTAGAAACAATTTTTTGGAACTGATGGAACTCTTTTTGGACCTCAAAACGTGTAGTTCCCGTAAAAACTAGATATTGAAATTTATTTCTTACTAAAAATGAGAGAAAGTAAAAGTGATCAAAATTACATTAACAATAAATTTGCAATTTCAATTTAAAAAATTAAACTTGTTGGAGGTATTTTTTTTTTTTAAGAAAAAGGAAATAGAAAAAAAAGGCGTATAGAAACTATGTAGATAGATTGGCGGCGTTGCTCGTGAAGTGAGAGGAAAAACCAATCCATTAAAAGGGGGGGGGGTGTGTTAAGTTGTCTTTGCAAGATGGTGGCGATGATAGTTGTGTTCTGGGACGGGCGATGATAGTGTATAGAACTATATTAGTGAAGGGGAGAATGAAGTGGAGATTGTGTGTATGTGTATAGCGGGGTTAGCGAGTGAAGTACCATAGTAGTCTTGCAAAGTGGAAGGGAGGGAGTCTTTGTTTAGGTTTAGTTGGCAATTGTACTGAGTGGAGATTCTCGTTTCTAGTTAGTAGTAGTGACAGGGAGGGTAAAATACTCAGGGAGCAGAGCCGACAAGGGGCGGGTGAGATATAGACGAGCGTATACAAGAGATGTTTAGGCCTAACCGTACTGTACTTTGGCATACTGCCACAATTCTCTCCTTCAACCCTCTTTACCCCCTTTATGCCATGAATAAAAAGAGAAGGGGATCTGTGGAAAGCAGAGCCGAGCTACTATGGCAGTGAGGGGGCATCAAAAGGGGCGGGATGGGGGGGTTAAACCTGAACAGGAGGAAAATTGTGCAAGTGTGTTAAAGTGGGTGGTGAGTACAAGTTGTGGTTTGATAGAAGAACCAAGGAGCGTTGTCTTTGCGAGTTATTGTTGTTGTCTGGATAGGTAGATCAAGAGTATCCGTGGTTGGTGTTCCTAGAAAATGATGGACTAACAGAACACTCAAACTAATATACCATTTCGTAGGATCTACGTACCCGGTCTGCCGTCTCTATTATCTCATTTCTCCATTACTTCATCACTCTCTATCTTTACCATCGTTCCGTCCTTCTCTCTTGCTTTCCTTCTCTGACCTGTTCACTCACTCACCCTCTCTGTCTCTCTGGCGAGTGCTAACCAGACCGTGTAATTGAGCTACGTCTTTCCACTTAAATATATCTTACACTACTGAGTTCACTTTTACCGGAATATCTACGGAAGGCTATATATAAAATAATCCTTCAAACAAGAGGAAGATTGAGATGAACTTTCTCAAAAAACAGATCATACATAAGCAAAATACTGTTTTTTTTTGGTTATTAGACGTAAAGACTTAAAGGTTAATATCGTGTTATCTACAAAGTCACAATGACCATTCAAGCATTTATTGTTTTTTAACTTTGTTCTAATAATGAAGTGTCAAAATTTAATCTTGCTTCATTAACCAATAAAACAAGATATTATTCTTTCGTTTTTACCTATTTTCTTTAAGCTTTCCTCCTGTAAGATGTGGAAATTCACGTACCAGAACTTCATCTTAGAATATTTTTTATTTTACTATAAGTTTTTTTGTTACTTTCTCATAGTCCTAGTAAGAAGAAGAATTATTGCGATCGTGACAAATTTTCGTGATCAAGTTTTCACCGGATATACAAGATTGAAGTCCCCTGTGTCCGAAAAAAAGTGGTTAATCTTAATTTCTCCCAATTACTTTTATTAATGATATTCAATTTATCTTCATTTTCTTTATAAATCTGTAATTATTTTTTTTTTATAATACTCATTAGTATTTTAATTAATTGTGTAATCAATTTATATAGAACCGAGAATAATGGATATACCGTTAGTACTGTTTAATGGGCTATTAATTAACTCTGACACCCTCATTAAAAGGGCTGTAATCTGTGGTATGTGTGCGTGGATAAATTAATTTAATGAATGATTTTAATTTAGGAAAATTTCTGTTTTTTTTTTTCGTTAGATTAATACTAAAGCGATAGAAGGAAAATTTTGTAAAATATTGCAGTGAACTGAACACACATACATGTATGGTTGGAAGAATCAGCCTCTCATGTTCATTAATTTTATCCGACCATAAATAAATCTATTTCGCATACTTCTACTATGGGAAATTTTAATTTCGCTTACTGTTTTCTATGGGAATATATTGTTGTGGTCGTGTCAAATTTTCAAACATATATTTTAGAGATGCTGTGAATACGAAAAAAGATTTTTTTCTAGCGAATTTGTCTGGTGTGTTTGTGTATGTGAAAAAACTCATGTGAAACAAACACACGATTTTCCCTCACTCCTCTTAATATAGTTATATATTTAAACCTATGGCGTAACAGCCCCATGAAGGGCCAAGGCTTGCAAGACGGCGATTTGAATAGGGGCGTGGCAAGCACGCCGCAGTTCCCACGCCGTTTAGTTCCGGCCTTCGCTAGCTAGGGCGCTACTAACTGCAGCTTCCCACTTTTTATCACGATGCTGGGATAAAACCGACTTTGCCTTCAAGGGGAATCGAACCCTGGAACCCTGGAATAGCACCAATAGTGCCAATAGCGCCAATTATATAGAACAAACACATTGGCATTTTTCGTCTCAGATTTCCTAGAACCATCTATAAACAATTTTTTCAGAAAAATGTTGCAATAAATGTGATAGGTTTATATCTGTGCAGTTAGTATTCCAACTGTAAAGGAAATCGTTACAGACTCTTCCGAGAAAATTAACAAAAACAACCTATTCAGTATAATCGTACTTCCGGTTAACCGATTTTCTTTAAATTTGGAGCTCGCACTCTTTATAGTGTATTTATATTACATAGTTGGTAGAACCATTTTAACTTGAAGTGTTATTTTAGAGAAAAGCTCTCCCACAAACCCTCCCCCCCCAAAAATCAATTTTCCTGGAAAAATGATGTTTGTTCATACACACACATACAAATTCGCAAAAACAAACCATTTTTTCATACTCAGGGGACCACAAACTCAATTTGGAAAATTTGACACGATCGTAATACTTCTTACTAAGGCTGATGAGAAAGTTAAAAAAAAAACTCTCAAAAACGATAAAACATATCAGGATAGTGAAATTAATGATTCTGTTTAGGTAACACGATCGCCATTTCCGCTAAAATTTTGTCAAAAGAAAAGTGCAATTTAACTGAATAGTTTCTACAGTTCTTTTTTCAAAAATGATTCCACAAGTTTTCTTTAAATTGCGTTTTATTGACAACAAACATAAATGGCTGTGACTTTTTGTTTTCTCCAGGAATATTGATCATTGTGTGATTTGTGGAGGGAAAGAGATGAAACATAAACGTTCCCCCAAAGGCCACTTCAGTCCAGATTTATCAAAATCATGGCTTGATTGCCAAATATTTGCAGAAAATAGAAAAAATCGAAAACCGGTGATATTCCTTTACAGAATAGTTCTGGAACATTCTGGGAATTTTCCTGGAAAAATTAAATTTGGGAGTAGGGTTTGTGGAGGACTCTATGCTGTTAGATTTTTCAACGCGATATTGGAGAGTTTGATGTAGATGATGTTTTCTGTAAGACATTGTAATCAATTCAAGTTTTATGTGTCATATGATGAGAACCACATAAGATAAGTTATATTATATGTAAATAATTTAATTTATATATAATAAATAATATAGAGGATGTTTCGGGAACGACGGGAGTTGGACAGAAGAGAAAATTTAGGTTGAGATAACTTAAACTTACTGGACATTGTTTAATTGTACGAGAATATAAGCACTGCAAAATCTCTACATTGTGTAATTTAGAGTGAGAGTATGGTAGCATGAGAAGATAGTGACAGACTGCCGATGTGAGAACGATGGTCACTGAGTGTTAATGGTTGCTCGAATGGCGTTTTAAATGAGGGCTGTTGGCGCCCTTTTTAATCGGGCAGTTGGTCTAGCCCTTATTCTTTTTAACTTCTCCTTCCAATGCCTAGATATGTTCCTTAGATACTTCACCCCTGAGAGCTAGTGATAAGAGAATGTCAATCTATTACAATAATCTAAAATTCATCAATAAATAATGTATACTATCCAATAATAATAATAATCTCATATAGAAGGGGAATATTTCACAAACACACCTAGATAGAAGTTTGAAGCTTGCAGTGTTCTAGACAGGTTAAACTTCAGGCACCAACTACAGACATACAGATTGGTTTGCAAAGTTTACTTAAACTTGGAAGAACTTCAGTTTCCATCATCTAGGGTGTTTATTTTCAAATCTGTCCTGCTCTCTAAGTGTTCACCCTTTACTTAAGAGTAGAATGCTTTAACTGAGAAGTTCCCACCTAAAAGAAAATCCTAATCTTTTTAATTTCAGGGTAGATATAGATGACTTCTCTAACTCCATTTGGAATTATTAACATGGAACTAGGAATTTATAAATGAAAATCGTTTTTCATAACATAACAAACGAAAATTCACCAAGAGGGGGGGTGTTAAACGAAGGGCAATGCCATTGAGGTCCATTCAGTAAGAGAAACGGTAGGAAAAAACGAGGGCCTCTCACCTGTGGCACCTACAGTGTTTTTTTGTCATTCACTACGTGGCACCGCCCGCTGTGACCCCATTGTGTTTTTCTTTCATTCACTGGGTGAGTTGGGAGGAAACTTATGTGTTTTTTGTTTAGGCTCCCCATAAAAACAAACATTTTTTTTTGGGTATCAGGAGAACTGACCGCTACAGTAGCTCAAAAATAGTGCCTGATAAGTGGCATTCTTTAACGAGAATTTCAAAACTAATATATTATGCTTTTAGGTGGCGCTCTCTTATGGGAATTTTGGGGAAAAAAATCTTTTGGGCTAGGGGTTTATAAGTAAAAATCGTTACGGAAAAACGTCACGAAAATATGTATAATTAAAGTTATGCCTCAGAGATATTTTCCTTGATAGCCTGCTTTTTTCCGTGACCAGGATGCGTTTGTCAAACATACGAGTATATCTCTCATCTCACAATCGGACACCTACTGCTTATTTAATACCAGATGTTTATTTTTAGATCTAGTGTTTGCATTTTAGAAAATCGAAGAACATATGTATGTATTTTAATGTTTATTATTAAACTCTAGTTTATTGTTTCCAGTTCTAGCACTAGTTGAACGCTGAACTTCATTTAAATAACAGAAACTCCACTATTCACACTCTGCCATATTTGTAAAAAACGGTAAGAATGATGCAAATTTTAAGATGGCCAACATTGATTATGAATTCTTTCAAGATATCCCAAAAAAAACCTGGAGAATATGTTTAATTTACAGTTTTATTTCAATTCGGAGTGCTTTTCGTCCCCAACAGCTCAAAATGTTAGATTATCAAAGGTAAATCATTTCTATAATATTGACCTCCACCAGCCAGATCCAAATAGCTCACTGCCACATTCAACAGCAAGGCACACCTGACTTTATACACATGGTATTTAGGAATTTGCTCTGTGCAAGTCTGTGTTATCACACTTCGACAAAGGCATCCTGATGATGGGCGGACGCCCGAAACCGGTCGATGGCCACAAAAAGAAACAGACTAACACGGAAAATATTTCTGACGCTTTCCAGCTCTGCGGAACCAACCACAACAAAGTTATGCCTATTCGTTGATTTCTATTTGGATTCTCCTAAACAAACAACCAAAAAACATGTTCCACGCTTCTCAGCTTTAGGCAATATGCTCCAAGTGGCAACCAATTGGTGGTCCAGGGGGCGCCCATTTGGACATTTGGAATTATTTTTTACCAGCATTTAAAACTCAATCTACAGATACATTTGCTACTGAGTATCATTATTTCGTCATAGCGTACGACGTGATTATAATATATTTTGAAAAGCGACTCCGAATTGAAATAAAACTGTAAATTAAACATATTCCTTAGGTTTTTTTTGGGGGGATATCTTGAAAGAATTCATAATCAATGTTGGCCATCTTAAAATTTGCATCATTCTTACCGTTTTTACAAATATGGCAGAGTGTGAATAGTGGAGTTTCTGTTATTTAAATGAAATTCAGCGTTCAACTAGTGCTAGAATTAGAAACAATAAACTAGAGTTTAATAATAAACATTAAAATACATACATTATGTTCTTCGATTTTCTAAAATGCAAATACCAGCTCTAAAAATAAACATCTGGTATTAAATAAGCAGTAGGTGTCCGATTGTGAGATGAGAGATATAAATAAACTGATCGCAAACTTGAAGTATTATTGTATGATCTCCATGGGGAATATTTCTGTCTAGTTTTGTATTTATATATAATCCTCTTTGTTATATATTCTCTCTCTCACTTACTCTCTTTTTGCATGATAAAATTCCCTGTTGAGGCGGTCCGTGCCAACCTAGGAAGTCCCTTTCTATGAATACTAAATAGATTGTAGGGAAATTTCCCTAGCTGAGTGAGTGAGCAGTGAAAATGCACAACCCTTCACTATACTAGAATTGATAACACGAGCAACTTTTTGTCAGTTTAAATAAAGAGTACCTACTAATGCAAAGTTTACATTTCTACATGAACAGTTAGGTATATTTACTTTTTTCTCACTTCCCTTACAACCTCCATCATATTCATATCGATAAAAAATTATCGATTGAAGATACAACAGGTCTGGGTGGGATGTCTTTAAAGAATTCATAATCAATGTTGGACATCTTAAAATTTGCGTCTTACAAATATGACAGAGTCTGAATAATAGTGGGTTTTTCATTATTTAAATGAAATTCAGCATTCAACTAGTGCTAGAACTAGAAACAATGAACTAGAGTTTACTGTGAGGGGGATCGTATCAAATAGACGATATTGTGTGAGTTACCTGCGATTTTAGGTTTCTACTTTCTCCCACTCCTAGTAAGAGGCATTATTGCGATAGTGCCAGATTTTCGACATTGAGTTTTCACCAGAACTTCATATTTTAGGATCCCTTCAATGGGGGTGGTCTTTCTGTATGTCTTTATGAACAAAATATTTTTAAAAACCAAAAATCGCAGGAACCTGAAACTTAGATTCCGTTCGGCACCGCATCAGACAGGAAAATTTGTGGCAAAATTCACCAATGAAGCGCGACTTTACTGAAAGTTTTCTTGTTTAGTTTTTTGGCGATTTTCTCGAAAACAGTTTCCACGATTTTCTTTAAATTTCGTATATTATCTACACGCATAAATACCTATCAGTTTTCATCAGAGATATTTCCGTGATACTGTGCTTCTTTTGATAGTCATCGACCGCTTTTGGGCGTTCGCCCGTCATCAGGATGCTTTTTGTCAAACAGTGTGATAACAAAGATTTGTACAGAGCAAACTTAGTTGATACACCTATCATATTTATTCGAAATTTATACTTTTTTTAATTTATTTTAGATAAGTCTGCGGAATTTGTGCGGTAAATTTGGAATTTGATTTGGCCCGGTACAATGTAAATTAGTGCGCTCTTGTGATCTACGATGTATTCACTTCTCTACCTGCATTACTGTATTCACTTCTCTACCTGCATTACTGTATTCACTTCTCTCTTTCCTACATTACGTATTCACTTCCGGTTTCCGCAATTGTCCATGGGTTGGTAGGTTGGTACTATCTCAGCAACATCTCTATGTTTATGTTAGGACAAATAAGCAAAATTAGAAGTTTAAGAGAAAGTCGTTTGATTGGTTCACATCGCAGTTTTATTGCTATTTTTTTTGGAAATAGATGATTTTTAAACATCCGGTGAAAATGCATTTTAAAACATTTGAAATGTATCATTACTTCTGGGAACACTAACAGTAAAGGGGAAGCACAATAGATCTTTCAGATTACACTCAATTTAATCTTTATAGAGCAATTCCCCTGGCAAATATCCGCAACATTACATGAGTTTAGTGGCTAACTTATTAAAATTCTTTAACCGATCTAAACACTACGAAGAAAGGAATGAGGAACGTCTACTTCCCAGTAGTTGGGTTTTTAGGTCGAGTAGAAGTTAGTGGTACCAATCCAAGGAGGCGGTCTCAATCTGAAAACTTTGGACTACTAAGGATTCTTTGAAACTTATTTCAATGAATGAGTTTCCACTAACAGTGAACACAAACGAGTGAATTGTGTATGTTGTTAATATATGAGACAATCATCAGAGACATTTTCCGTGGTAGCCTGGCTTCATTTTGTGGTCATCGAACGGTTTCGGGCGTTCGCCCATCTTCGGGATGCATTTTTCAGACAGTGTGACAACAGAGACTTGCACAGAGCAATTCAGTTTACACACTCACTGATGCTTTCCAGCACTGCGGAACCAACCACCACAACTACTGATATGAGATAAGGTTGGTAAAGCTGCTTGTTTACTTACTAAATATGTAATCTCCCAATTTTTATACTAATTTGGACATTTATATTTATACATTTGGATATTTATACTAATTTACTCGACAACGTTCGTATACTTGCGACACAAATCGCTGTAGTTGCCGATGATTTTGGTCGGAATCTAAATAAATTTGAACAAAGTTGCGTCACGGAACTTTGAAAATTAGAATGAAAAACTTAATAAAATGACTTTTTTGAGAAAAGCCCCCCCCTTTTTAAACAATTTTTCTCTAAAAATAGTTTCCTACAAAAGCAGTAGTTCTCGATATTCATAGTTAGTGTATAAAATTTAATGAAAATCTGTTGGGTTTTATGGACAAATTGGCACAAAACAGGAAAAGCTGTTTAATAAAATAGCACTTCCGGTCCACCGATTTTCTTTAAACATGGAATTTTATAAATATATTTAATTATGATTAATATTATTTAAATAATAGTATAATAAACTCAAATAGCACTGAGAAGGAGCACTACCTCTCCACCAAAACCCCCCTTAAATGAATTTTTCCAGAGTAATGTTACAAATAAACGTTGTAGCTCGTAGCATGTGTAGTTGATATACCACGTTTAAAGAAAATCGTTGGAGCCGTTTTCAAGAAAATTGCAAAAAAGTGAAAAATCCTTTCTGTAACGTGGAACTTACGGTTAACGAATTTTGACAGATAACTTACTGTCGGATCCCTAATGGTGACACCCAAACGGAATGTCAAGTTTGAACTTCTGCGATTTTTTTTATTTTTTATTTATGTGGTTCACGTACATATACGCTCACACACAGACCATTTTCTAAAAACCACTTTATCGAGCTCAGGGACCTCAAATACATGTATTTCCGCTAATACACGGTATCAAGAATTTGACACGATTACAATACTTGTAAAGTAAGATAACAAAGAAGAAGAAAAGACTCAAAAATTGAATTTGCGATAAACAGAATAGTAAGAAATGAAATATTGAGAAAATTGAGCAGGAAGTGGAAGGAAAAAAGTGAAGAATGGAAGAAGTCATTGAATTGTATTGTTAGTTGGTATAGGAAATGGAGATTGCGGAGTGACCCTGTTCCAGCACTTGACGCATTGACCAAGAAAGTGGTCCTCTAAAGTAACAACCTCTTTGCCATCCCCTTACAAAATAGTTCAATCTTGCCTCCTCTCATCATCCACTTATGTACAGCATCACCAATAGAAAAATAAAATCAATGGACCCATTTGTGGAATATATAATAATCACCTTTTTAATAATCATCTTCAATTATCCCAACTACGAACACTCACCTATAGCAAAGTTAACGAGCGTTGCTCTATCTGCGTTTTGCTATCTTTGAACCCCACTTCCTGGGCCATAATTTTTACGATTCTCATTCATAATGAGAATTCTTTTAAATTTTGATTTTTATTTTTTAATAGTTAGCCTTACATACATATATGTGATATTGGGGAGGATTATAGATGGTTTTTAGGACATAAGATTTACCTGGAATGTGACTACCTAAATATTGCTAACGTTCCCTATCCCCAGAACATTTAAAGTTGACAGTAACAAAATCTGGTGTCTCACACGACTTTCTCTAATGCCAATTAATACAATTTAATCATGAAATTTTCTTTAAAAATTGCCAATGTTCAGTTGGGCTGGCCATAAATATGGTGGTCGAGATTTTACAGAAAAATATTTTATATAAATATGATACGTTTCTGTTTATGCAGCAAGCATTTCAACTTTTGAAAAGATCGTTGTATCTATTTTTGAAAAAATCAAAATATTGAAATCTGTATGAACATTAAGGTGTAAAAACCATATATTAAAGTGGAATTTTTTATTTATTTGTAATTTCCATCTGTATATTAATACAATAGTAAGTGTGCGGAAAGATACAAATCACCAGAGTCACTTGTGTGGAGAACTCACCCAGCGATGAGACTCCAGAAAAAAACAAACGTATGGCTTTCCTTAGTTATTCATTAGAGAGTCTCGAGGCCAGCGGCGTTTCAATCGTCTGGGAGGATAATCTGGAAGGGTAGAGGAATTTAGCTGGCGTACTAAAGGATTAGGGTGAGTAGAAAGAGATAGATGGATCTTTTTATATTTGGTTTTAACAACTTTGTTAATGTAAGGAATATTGAGGTCTTGATGTAGGGTGAGATTTGATACATAGAAAGGGGCATTGACAATTTTTCTGAGGATTTTGGATTGGAATGACTGGGTTCGGCGGGAATTGGAATTTTTGGTTGAATCCCATAGTTCAATAGCGTATGTCCACATAGGTTTGAGTAACACCAGGTAATCAGTCTTTTATATTGTAGAGATAGTTTAGATCGTCTGCCGAGTAGTAGTGATAATAGTTTAAATCGTCTGTTGAGGTCTTGTCTTTTTAGTCGTGTATGGGGGTTCCAGGTGAGCCGTTTGTCGATGTATAACCCTAAGTAGCGTACATAGTCAGCAGTTGAAAGAGAAATACCATTAAAATATAGAGGGGGGCAATGTAGTCCGTCTTAATGTAAAAGTAGTGTATTGGCATTTTGTCTCGTTAATTTTTATTCGCCATTTTTTGCACCAGGTTTCCAGTAAGTTTAAATGGTTTTGGAGATTTCTAAATGCGAATACGGGATCATTATGCGGGGAGAGGATTGCAGTGTCATCTGCAAAAGTAGAGAGCAGTGTATGAAGGGAAGTGGGGATGTCAGCAGTGTAAATAGTGTAGAGAAGAGGACCGAGAATGCTCCCTTGGCGGATCTTTTAATAAGTACCTCAAAAATATCTCTAATGATATTGGCACCATTTAAACTGAGAGGGGCAATGTAGTCCGTCTTAATGTAAAAGTAGTGTATTGGCATTTTGTCTCGTTAATTTTTATTCGCCATTTTTTGCACCAGGTTTCCAGTAAGTTTAAATGGTTTTGGAGATTTCTAAATGCGAATACGGGATCATTATACGGGGAGAGGATTGCAGTGTCATCTGCAAAAGTAGAGAGCAGTGTATGAGGGGAAGTGGGGATGTCAGCAGTGTAAATAGTGTAGAGAAGAGGACCGAGAATGCTCCCTTGCGAGATCTTTAATAAGTAAGTTCAAAACTAATCTAATATAGGGCATCTACACACGTTGTTTCCTACTTTATGTAAAATTTACGTGTTTTTGTAAAAACATTCTTCAAGAAATAACATCATATAATCCAATTTTAATATAAAAAAAATGAAATTAATTATTTTGAACACTAAGTAAAAATGTGGTAGTTTTTATAAAGTGTATAGTATATACAAAATATATATATAATAAATCAAAATAGCAAATGATGTGTCTGTAATAATTACCAACTAAAGGCAGTATCTGTAACCGAACTTTAAATAAAAAAATTATAGTAATGTATTCATTTGAAAATTGCATCTATGGTCGAAATGTAACGAAAAATATCAAATAAAAAAAAACCGGAGTCTTTCAGAAGCGGTTTTATTTTATTAAACAATCATTATTATAATTTGTAATTACATGTAAAACGTAATAAATTAACTATGTTAAAATTTAAATTTTTCTGCTCAAGTCTAGAATATCAAAGATTTGGTCAATTATGAATGCTTTATATGTCAATTTTTTATGTCAAGTGGCTAGCAGAGTTTCGTTTAGCGCCGATGCATCATACTGAGTATAGTTGGGAAGTTGCCATTACCCTGATATTCCAGAAATTGACCGATTGTAACAGCGGCACACTGATTTTTCAAACAATATACCTTCTTAATTCGCTAGGCTTTTTATGAGCTGTTGCTCATAGAGATTGGTTTATTTTAGGTCGGTGCTTTAATGAGACTGCTAATGATGGGCTAAGATCGCCTATGTATTTGGTTATTAACCAAGATTTCTTCCATATTGTGATGGCAGTTACCAGCTGTACCAACATAGATATGTCTTGAAATATTTCTGCTATCATTTCATCTGGTTGTCAACGGATGGGATCTAAACTCATTTTCTATTTTGCATGCGATTGCCGCAGGGTATTAGAGTAGGTCATAATTTCTTTTTCCGTTACTTGTGTGTGTGGATGGCACTTGATTGACTCTAGATAAAGGAATATCCGATGTTGAAGATCTTCCATAGTTTTGTTCACAACCATCGTCAGTATTTTGCTCTTTTTCTTTTTCAATTTCAATTGCTTTTCCACAAAACAAGTTCATGGAAATTGTTTTTCTGTGCAAGAACTTTGATAGGGTAAAGCTAGGTGAGATGACGCACATTTCAACGTTATGCTCTGTACCAAAATATAGGAGATATATTGAAGAGATGATTCTTATAAATCATATGTCAACTACTATTATCTGCAGAAAAATGTTATTTTTCAAAATAAAGACATTCTCATTTATTCCAGGAACAAAATACAAATACACTACATTTTGCCATCTCTCCTACTATAATAGGATAGATGACGCACCTCTTCTCTGCGAAGGTAACATGGCTGATCGACATGAAACTTGGTAAAGATTATTTCTACGAGTCCAACTTTAACGATAGCTAGAAATCTTTCATTTCAATTGCAATTAATATAATATATATATAAAAAAAAAAAATTTACTAAGCGTTATGAAAATTCAGGTATTCACCAGATATAGCTGATGCGTATAAATATTCGTAGAACACAGAAGAACACACAAAATAACTGAAGAATTTTGCAATATGTTCGCTTCTGATCTCTCTACTCCTGGACTAACTTCCATGACGCCATGTGCTGGCAAACAAGAGAAGTAAAGCCTACACGTCTTCTCTCCTACCCCCGTCATCGCTCCTAGCTTTACTCTATAAGAAATTGTTGGTTGTTTTGGCATTTATCGCAGGCAATTGCAGCCGAGAGTCGTGCATTTGTGGATATTCTCCGTTCTTCTGTGTTTCATCTATACTTTTCTTCATTATTGCATCGTATCCTTTAAACTCTACTTTTTTAAAAACAAACTTTGTCCTAAAAATATGGAAGAATTTAGGCCAAAATCCTGTCTATTACATAATTCGGATTTTCTTTTTTTTTCTTTTTATTTGTTCCGATTTCTTTGAAGAGAAGACTTTGTTGACGAGCCTGATTTTCCCCCCTGTGTGATGTAGGAGACTTGTAGATTTTTCTTTTAATCGTACAAGTTTAACCAGAATAGTGAACAGTCTATTCTAAAATGGATGATGGTCGGAATGACCTCATAATACGAGTAAGTATTTTCTATAGATCTTCAAAGCAAGACAAACAACATCACAAAATTTCTAGCAAAGAAAATATAATCATAAATGAAACAGACATTAAACTAACACACATTTCTCCACACTTGCACATATTTCAAATAAGGGCATTCATTTTCTCAACAATCATAGACGGAAAAAATTACATAGATCTGACCAAGGGATTAGTAACTAAGAAATTGCATACTGCATATGCAGTGTGAGAAATCCCTATTCGAACGAAAAAATATTGCACTTGTAGGGCATTCAGTTAAAATGGGCATAAGATAAATTTTGAAAATATAAAGATGTTGCACGATAATCATTTACCCCATTTACTTTACTACAGAATCTTAGAGAGGAATGAAAAACCGTGAAACAATTAAATTGCAAAAATAGGGAGGAAGGTAAAGTAATGGTTGTTTTTTTATTCATGGGGGGGGGAACAGAAAAAAAAAGAAAAGTAAGAGATACTTAAGGGGTTTTATTAGCAAAACAAAGGGAAACATTAGTAATAGAAGAAAAGGCCTCTAATTTAACATGAGAGAGACTTAACTGAGTCCTATTATCCAAACACCAATCACTTGAGAACAGGTAAGAATGAGAGGGTGTGTTAAGGTTTAACCTTTTTTCTCTGGTACACATGCAAGATTCGTCTGTATTGGTTTAAGGCCTCAATCAGCAACTACTACCCTGAAGAAGCCAATTATTTCTAAAGGCGAATCTACCATTTATACTTAACAATATTACTTATGGTGGACGCGATTGTCAACCCTAAGTGTCAGAATTTTCTCAATGTTTTGTCAACGATGGCTGAGGCCAGAAAGATTTTAAAAACCAATCGTTAAAAATATTACCTATTTAGATTTTAATTTTGAGAAAACCTATAAATTTTTCTACGGAAATAGTAATCAATATATAATATTAAAACTTCGTCATTTCTTTGTAAATTAGTAGAATCTATCAAAAGGGCACCAATAAATTCAAGACATTGTTCTTTGCGATATTTTAATTTAAGGTAGATTTTTATCAGATGAAAACATCGCAAAAATATGTAAACTCTTTCTAAAATTGTATTGTGAGATTAAAATTTACATAGAGATCACGCTAAAAGACGAAGACAAACAACACAAAGGCTTGAAAACACTAGGAATGTCTGTATATTATAATGTTGATACCGCATACATGGTTTTGGTATAAACGATACTGCGGTAGGCATCCAAACATTATGTTAGATGGAAGGCTATCTACAAAACTATCAATAGTTTATCTCTTGACTATATAAGAAATGAATGTAAGCAGATTTCAGTTCTATAGCGTACAAAAACATCACAAAGGATTCTTTTTTAAATTCTTCTTATCTATCCATTAAGCTAATCAACTTAAAATTCCACGCAAAAAATAGAAAAACTACCTTAACTATAAATCAATAGCTTCTATATTAATTAGTTGAAATGGATGCAGAGAAGAGAGAAATATGCAACAATTTTTCAAAGTTATATTGTTTAAATGAAATATTGATTAAGTACTGAAATACATTCAGGATTATCCTATAATATGGTATCCTTATTTTGAACATATTGATAATTGAAAGCGAGGCTAATTCCATTGTGGAATATTCTATCAATACTTTACTAAGGCATCATCAATAGTTAGTAAGGACTATGATGGTTGTTGGTTCGAAGCTTAGATCTCTCTGTTACCATTTACCTCCTTGTATCTTTGCCTTTATCCCTCTAGGCTTTGGCTTAACTCTAAATACTAAAGTAAGCTGGGCTTACCCAGGAAGATGACATAGCTGGGCTTATTGGAATTAAAGTCTGGATGAATGAATTAGATATTCCACAAAATCAAGTTTTGCTCCCAGATAAGAAATAGAGGAAACTAGTTAAATGAGAAAAAAGAATATTTAATATTACAATGCTTCTTGCGTCATTTGCAGTTAACTTAACTTTTCCTCCTGGGAAGAAGATGATTAGCTACTGTAACCAAGTACGCGTATAAGGCGCTACAGGGCCCGAGAATTAAGGAGTGGGGCGAAAGGCGAGTGAGAGTTTGACCGTCTCCCACTCCAGCAGTGGAGTATGAAAAGCTCGAATGGCCACATTTATCGAAAAAGCTCAGTAAAACCGTTTGCCGGCGAAATTGTGAGACTGAAAGTTTTCCGTTTTCCGTCATTTCGGCCTTTTCGGACATTTAATAACTTTCCGAGTTTCGTATTTCTCTTTTTGTGTATATATATCTGTATGTATGTTTATCATATAATATTTTCTTTTGTAAAGGTATACCTTCCTTATTATTTTTATTATCTTTTGGATTAGAAAATATATGTATTATCGAACTTGCATGTACAATTTTCATTGCCTGTTAGACTGCCTGAATGAAGAAAAGCTTGTCTTTCTGGTACGTAATTTCTTTATCTCTCTCTTTATTTCTTCTGATTTTTAATAATTTTTATTATTTAATTTTGTTTTATTTAAATCACTGGTGAAAAGCCTGGCGCCCAACTATCTGAATATCTGAGAAATTTTCAAAATAACCGGAACCTGGTTCCGGCTCACAGTAAGCTTTATTACTGTGTGATAAATACTTAGGATGAGCTTAAATATATTTATGGTTTGCAATGGAGGGAAAAGTGGTACTTTTATAGTTTGAATCCAGGTTTTTCGAGAATTGTAGAAACACTTCTATTATCACGTTGAATAATCATATTGTTGCAACAGTTAAAAACTAGAATATGCATCAAACATAATAGATTAGACTTTTATTTTCTCTTACTCCTGTTGAAGCGTTATAATTAGAGTTCGAAAAACTATGGACTTTGTATTTAAGGAAGATTCTTCTCGACCGTTCTTAACTGATGGATAAGGATAGAGAGATTCGGCCTTTTTTTAAAAATAAAAAACAAATTTTTGCCAAGTTTTTTGTCAACCCTAAGTGTCAGAATTTTCTCAATGTTTTGTCAACGATGGCTGGAGGCCAGAAAGATCTTAAAAACCAATCGTTAAAAATATTACCTATGTAGTAAGGTAATATTGATATCCAATATGCCTTATTGGATATCAAGGCATAAAAATAATAAATGTTAAAAAGTCTTCAAAACATGTCAACTTCAACTTATGTAAAATATACATAAAAGAAGGGAAAGACCCCTACCTGTGGGCAGCCCCTTGTGGGCGTAATCTCTAGTGAAACTTTACATAGGCTTGCTACAATCCTCCTTGTTTTAAGCACACTGTCGATCCATCTGATGATGGATCTACTGACACCGCGCCTCTCTAACGCTTGAGTAATTGAGCGGAAGGTCGTGTTGCTGAACGCCCCCACAATGTCCAAGAACACGCCCGCCGGTGTTTCCCTGCCCTGCACCGACACCTCCAATCCCCCAACAAGAGAGTGGAGGGCCGACTCACAGGATTTCCCTGACTGGTAGGCATGCTGTGCAGCGCGCAGAGGATACTGCCTCAGTACCACCTCTCTAATCTGCAGGACTATCAGTTTTCCCAGAACTTTTATCAGTTTGCCCAGGCTTCGGTATAAACATAACCCTTACAGACCTTCATGCTCTAGGAACATGGCTGAGAGCCAAGCATGCCCTCATCAGTCTGCATAGAATAGGAGTAAGGGTGTCCCCGCCCATCTTCAGTAGGGCAGGGAAGATTCCATCAGGTATTGGCGACTTTTATAGCTTAAGCATTAAACTGTCAAGAGGACAGTTAAGAGGTTAACAGCCCTCTTACCTTACTGTACGTGACGCAGCTTTTGGCTACAGACCATTCCTCCCTAGACCCCCGCCGAAGACAGAGGCCCCCAAGTTCTCGCCCGTCCTTCTCACTGACGCCAACCGTGAGTCCAGAAAGAGTGTCCGGATCAACAGTTCCAGAGTGTCTCTTTCCGACTCTGTAAAGTCACCATCCAGTTTCCTGATAGTTCCGATTGGATTAACCGGCACCTTAGATAGTATCTTGTGGAGTTTGGCCCTTCTGAGGTCTTTCGACCTCCTCCCACAGCTTCCTCCACGAGTCCCTTTTGGCTTTTCGAATGGCCATATTGTAAGAGGTGAGGGTACTACGGTACTCCTCCCATAAGTCTATCCTTTTTGCTGCATTAAACAGTTTCCAGTCTTAGCACGGAGGCTGGTCAGCTGAATATTCCACCAGCTGACCTTTCTTGAGGATGTCCTCAACACCTCCGCGCAGTTCTTCTGGTACCCATCAAGGATGACCTTCTGCATTACTCAATTTGCCGCATCCTCAATGTCATTCCCAGTTACATAGGTCTGTTTAACTGTTTTAATATTGTGATCCAAGTCCTGTCGATACGAATCCAGTCCGTACGTCTAGGATTCCTAAAGCTCCACGACTGTCTACATCAGACAGGAGATCAAACCTTATGTACATGTGATCCGACAGTGAGGGTTTCTTGGACACATGCCAGCTTCACACATAAAATAGTCGCTATGGTGAGATCAATCACCTCCCTGCGCATAACATTAAAGAAGGTGGGTTCTTAACTCTCATTTATCAAGCACATATTATTTGCTAAGATAAATTCCAAGAGCGACTTATTTCTCTGATTCGTATCTGTGCTGCCCCAGACCACATTACGGGCGTTGGCATCACATCCGATCAGTAGTTCCAGTCCACCATCCTTGCAGTAAGTTACGGCCCTTTCCTTTACCATCCGCTTCCACTGCCGGTTCAATAACCACACTGTGCCTTCCGCGTCAGCTTTACGCCTTGCTTGCACCTTCCGCTCAGCGCCACTGACTTTTCTCGTCGAGATGCGGATCTCCCCAAGCTGCTGGGAGACTTCCTTCTGAGGATCCGTCGTTGAAAGACATGTGCCTGCACTCGTCCCAGCTATTCCATCCTCTCCTCTACCCGCTTCAGTCCGAGAGGGAACCAAAGTATTACCCCCAAGTCCATCGCCACTATTGATCTTACCCCAGAACCTGGGGATCTCCACCAGCAGAGAAGATTAGTTTGGGCGAGTTCTGCTCTTCCCGCCCTTCCTTTCTCTTTCGCGCGCCAATGACCATAGATGTTGCTCGCCTTGGAAAAAAATAATATTTTTTTTGTTAAATAACTAAAAAAGGAAGGATTTGTTTTAAAAAGAAAAGTGAACATGTTTTATGACATATATTTTGAATAATATTAAGTTTTGTATGCATTTTTCCTTTGTTTTTTATTTGTTTAATACAAATAAATATAAATTATAATTAGTGACCCCGCGAAGGAGGTCTTTGGGTTACTGTTATTTTTGTTTGAAATAAACAAACAAGACTGCAGTGGGGTAGTAGCAACTGAAGTGGGGGCTTCCCCCACTTGAGAACTCCTTTCTTCTTATTCGTATATAAGAAGAAGGACTGGCAGCCTTAATTCAGACGCTCCTTGGTGGCTCATTTTCTCCGGCACCTTGCCCAGGTGTGTACCTTTCTAAGCGATTGTTCTTAATTTAACCATACCTATTCTATTCTGTCCGAACGGGCAGTTTTTAGCTATCTGTCAAACAAGTTAGCTACGTTTAATGTGGTTGGTTCCGCAGAGCTGGAAAGCATCAGAGATATTTTCCTTGATCTTCTTTTTGTGGACATTTAAAATCCAGTATATCAACTGTATTTGCTCTGTACAAGTCTATCTTATTTATTACACGGTTTGACAAAAACATCCTGATGATGGGCGAACGCCCGAAACCGGTCGATGACCACCAAAAGAATCAGGCTATCACTGGAAAATATCTCTGAAGTTAGCCACTCTACTATTATCTCTTTTTATTCTATTATTACTATCTATCAAACAAGCCTGGCCTCCTTGGGCTCCAATTATTCCCTGCATCCTTTATCCTTTCTATTCGATCGGATAGTTTTTCGCTATAAATCAAACAAACCTTTTACCTTTGGCTATAGGTGGAAACATTCTATCTAACTTCTTAACTTTTCTATTCGGTCTGAACTAGATAGTTCACTGGTAACTGTGAAATAAGCCTTACTCTTGGGGACCCGATGGTCTATCGCCATCTATCCACTCTATCCTTTATTCTTTCCATCCCACCGGTTAGTTGGTCGCCGCTTTCTGTCAAACAGGCTTTTTGTCCTTGGGATTGGTGATTCATTGCCTACGTCCACTCCCTCACTAACTTTACCTTAAGAGTAGTAGTTACACCAATATAATAGGAACACATAGTACACACACTCATTCATTGTGTAGAATTATGTAGTACTACAGAATTTCTTTGGTATCTATACCTTGTTTATTGTATCAGTATGATTCAGCTTCTTTTAAAGTGCTATTTGAACACATAATTTATGATTCTAATACCAATTTAATGGTTTAATCATTATGTTAAAAAACTTTGTCATTTAGAAGTAATAAAAGGAAAGTTTTGCTAATATTTCATACTAATTATTATCTATTTTTTGATCAAGTCATTGAAAATAATCATTATTATGATTAGGTATTTTTCTATTATTTGTTGTGATTTGAAACTTCCCATTTTACCTATACGAAATTATATATAGAATAAATCGGCAAAAATGAAGTCTTTCTGGTAGAAAAAAAAAACTGAGGTATGCTTCTATTGAATGGAGAGAAAGTAACAGTGATATTTTCCACTGGATGCTTCTGACAGGTTGAAAATTAGAACATGAAATTTAACCCCGTTTCCTTTCTATCCCACTCCTTCTAACTCCGCGCTTTTTTTTTGTTATACATTCTGTTTTTTTTTTGTTTTTTTTTTTCCTACAGTAATAAAAAATAAAATATCACAAGTGAAAATAATCGAGGTGCTTGTCATGGATATTATTTTTGTTTTATTTTTTATTAAATTAATTAATTAATTTCTTTTTTTTTTTATGTTTCTTTCTTATTGCTCTAAGAGGAAGTAATTTTTCGAAAACTATGTTTTTTTTAATTTTTGTCAGGAATTACACGGTTTGAATCCTTTGAATAAAAAATAACTAAAATCTGGTTTGAAACCCTACACGACTCTCTCTTATGGCTTTTAATTCAATTATATAAAAAAATGTTTTGCTCATTTGTGCTAGCAAAATATTATATAGAGATGATAGGGTACAAGTATCTACCAAAGTAGGGAATAGAAGTGATTATAGTGTAATGCTGAAGAACTGCACTAATTTTGAACCAATTTCAAATAACATTTCAAATTTTAACATCACAAATTCATCAGAAAAATAAAAAAAGAAAACCTATGGTTCAGCAGCCCAATTTGAATAGTGGGGGAAGGGAGTGTGGTAAGCAAGCCGCAGTTCTCACGCCGTTTAGTCCCGGCCTTTGCTATCTAGGGCGCTACTAACTGTGGCTTTCCACTTTTTATCACGATGCTGGGTCAACACTGACATTGCCCTCACGGGAATCAAACTCTGTGCGAGTGCGCTAGCTACTAGATCAACGGGGCTAGGACATAAACTTATCAGAGCTACCCACAAATACGTTTTTTCGGTGGGGCGGGGGGGGGGGTGAATCTTACAAATATAACTCGCATACAAAAAAAACAAAAAAACAAAATTCACTCTGTAAAGTCACCCTATCGGTTAACCATTCATCTTTCCATTTGGAATACTAACCAATACTTCTATTTTATATTAAAACTATACAGGTCGTAGAACTATACATTTTACTGAAGTGATACTTTAGAGGAAAGCTTAACAGTAACTGTTCAAGAAACCCTAGAAAAGTTAATTTTTCTAAGGAAAATATTATAATTAAAAATGATAGGAATTATAATACAAAGTTTCAAGAAAATCGTTGGAGCCATTTTTGAGATAATCACGAAAACCTTGGGGGGTGAATGGTTTTTTAGTAATGCAGCATTTCCGGTTGATGGATTTTGCCCCAAAATTGTCGTGTCAAAATTTGGTGGTGGTGGTAGTATCTAAAATTTAATATAAATTCTAGGATTTCTGTTTTTTTTTTTTTTTTTTTGAGACAAAGATTACCATTCAGTAAAAACATTTTTTTTTTTTTTTTACACAAAAGATTTAAAGTGAAATCTGAATTACACGATCACAATACTTCCTCTCTCCCAAGAGAAGAAAGTAAAAAGTTTTTAGCGAATATTCTATAATATGGCATGAACAAACAACACCCAAAACAAAAAATTGTGAGATGCACAGAATTGTTATAATTTTTTAAAAATAATAAAATTATATTAATTAAATATTGAATTAATAGAATTATTGATAAATTAATATTTCATTAGGTCATCTTTGGATTATCATGAATGTTTTGGTGAAAATGCGTCAACAGATAATGTTGTCAGACTTTATAGAAGGGTTTATTGTTTTATTAATTTTGAAATGTATTTGGTGTGCTGTTGTTGTTGTTGTAGTGTAGTGGTAGTGTGTGGCTTGAGCGGTTTAGTAAATGGGGCTTGTAAGTATATATGTTTAAGAGAGGTGTCAGAAATAAGAAAGTAGTCACCATTGCTAACAATAAATATATTCTAATAAAATAATAACTACAAGTTATTTGCAAAGATATTATAAACTTATTAATATATTGTGGAACTGCACTGATTCTAAGATAGCGATTCCTGAAGTGTTCTACTTCGGTGTCTACAACAAACTATCTTGAAGGAATGCCCTCTCTAACGGGGGATTTTCTCTTACAAAACAGTTGGACAAGTGGCATTGTTATTTTCCTGACGGATTCCTGAGCTTTTGTCTCTTTAGCAGCAATGATCTTAAATTATAGTATCTGACTATAAAATACATTATTTTACCAAAATTATTTCACTTAAAATATTTTTCAAAACTATTTATTTTTGCATTTCTTCTTCCACTAAAGTTTTAACAGTGTACATGTAGCCGTGCTACTTTTATTTGAATCTTTTCTTCAAGGACCATTGATTTTATGGTGTTCTAGAAAAGCATCATGGTCAATTTTTCATCCAAAGTATGTTTGTAACATAATATTAGGATCTACTACGTAGATAGATAACTTCGTATAAGAGAAAAGTGCATCACGAACTGACGAAAAAATGTGCCCCTAAAAGCAATCCTGAAATTAACATTAATAATGTTAAAACTGTTATAAGGGAAGGGATTAGCTAAGTGGCTAGCGTAATGGATTCCCACGCGGAGGACCAAGGTTCGAGTCTAGCTGTGCTGCCATTAGATTTCTTTCTAGGAGCCTGTACAGCTCATTGATGGACAGTATTGTCAGTAACGAGTGAACACTGTCCGGAGGCCGGCCGATCACTGAGAAGGCTCCGGACGCCAATGACCATAGATGTTGACGCGCCTTAAATTAAAAGAAAAAAGAAGAAAAAGACAGATATTCTTTGACATGATAATGTTTACAAACATTTAAATTAGGCTTGCTATAAAAAATAGATGGTAAGGTTATTATGTATTTCTGAGTGAAACTTTTGTGGCAGCGCCCTTTGTCTCTACCCATAAAGCTTGTAAGTGGCAGTTTGCATTTTAACCACTCAAACGACCGATCTCCCAGGACATCCCTAAAAATCCGTGTTTAATAAATACAGGAATGAAAAATCATGTATTCCTGAGTGAAACTTTTGTGGCAGCGCCCTTTGTCTCTACCCATAAAGTTTGTAAGCGGCAGTTTGCATTTTAACCACCCAAACGACCAATCTCTCAGAACATCCCTAAAAATCAGTGTTTTGTTATAATACAGGAAAGAAAAATATAAATTGGGTGAAAAATAATGAGTGGACTGTGTATAATATAATAATAATAGTTGAACAAAATGGGGAATTAAAAATTTATAATTATATGGACAAAAGTATATATATAAATTAAATTTATAAATAGGTAGCAAATATTACTTATTATCACTTTCAATAAGCCAAAGGAATGACGCTTACTTTGAAATGCAGAATCCTTGTTACCAGTATGGAAAACCCATGTGTTCTTAGCAGAATCCTTGTTACCAGTATTGGAAGACCCATGTGTCCTTAGCCCGTGTCGGGGAAAAGGGGAGAGGAAAAAATAGGAATAAGGAAATAATTCTTATGTACCTGGCCTGTAACTCTTGAGTCTTCACCAATACACTGCTACTTAGTTGATCATTGTAGATAATGATTAAATGAGCACACCTCAGGAAACCAACCAGAAGTAACAACCATGTGTTTTCACAATGCACCTATGCAGGCCCGAGAGAACCGAGCCGCTTAGTCGACGTGGCCGGCAGTACACTGAGAAGGCTCCGATGCCAATGACCATAATGTTGAAGCGCCTTAAATTAATAATAATAAAAAAATCTGTTATAGTTAAATAACATTGTTTAATTAAGTTTAAATATTAACTAAAAGTATATAAGAAATTTAATTTCCTTTGCAAATGGTAAGATTGCAGTTTATTGGCATACATGGCCAAGTATAATTAAACAGTAAGAGAATAGATTAGTTGTTGCAAGTGGACTAATTTATTAGAGTTATAATTAGTTCTACTGAAAACTTTGCAACTTGTTGAAATAAACATTGATTTATTTGCAAATTACAATGAGCGGAAAAAGTATTGCCTAGTTCATATCTTTCTCATATTTCTAGTAAGAGAAATTATTGCAATCATGTCAAATTTTTTGAACTTATGTTTTTAAGAAGTTTTTCACCGGAAATAAATGTTTGACGTGATGTGAATGAGAAAAAAGAGTTTTTAGCGCCATGATCTGTATGTCTGTGTGTAGTTGTATGAACCAAAATTTCTTAAAAAAGGAAAAATTGCCGGAAGTTTAAACTTATCGCGTTTAGGTTTCTACGAAGTTTACTAAATTTACAATGAGTTGTTTGTTACGGCAATGGCCAGAGGAGTTTTTAAAGAAAAAAAAAAAATTCTTTGTTGCTCTATGTTTCGATGTTTCGAGTACCATTGGTGCCCTTCTTCAGGAGCTCTGTAAAATTTTATTGGAGAAAATATATTATTGTACAATTATAGTAGTTATGAAAGGCGAAAGATTTATGCGTTCTGAAGAGAGACCAGAGGCCACTGTTTTCCAGTCTGAGGTGGTGGGCATCATTGAATGCTGCCATCTTGTGGGGGAGTGGCTAGGAGAGTTTAAGGAAGTGCGGATCTTCTCTGATAGTCAAGCCGCACTAAGGGCTTTGAGTAAGCCGTGGTGGAGTTCGAAATTAGTGGGAGAATGTAGGAGAAGGCTTAACGCTTTGGCTCGGAGGGGTAAGGTGCATCTCTATTGGATACCCGGACATGCGGGAATAGAGGGCAATGAGAGGGCGGATCGGCTGGCCAGGGAGGGATCGTCATTACCATTTTATGGTCCTGAACCAGCCCTGGCCGTTACAAAGACGTTTCGCGACAAACAGATTAGACTTTGGGAGACGAGAGCTTTGGAGAAACGCTGGGGGGGACACGCAGGGGTGCCTCCAAGCCAAAAGATTTATAAAGGCAAGCAAGCAGGGAATCTCGGAGTATCTCCTGTCTCTTAGTAGGACGGGTTTGAGGACCTTGGTAGGAATAGTGACTTTGGGTGTCCAGTCACTTGTTTAACATAGGGAGGACACGGAGTCCCATTTGTCAGAATTGTGATGACGGAGTTAGGGAAACGGTGTTTCACTACCTATGTCAGTGTCCCCGTTTCGCCGGAACTAGGTTTCGTATATTTGGGAGGACACCACTCTCGCAGGATTGCCTGGGCGAGTTGGAGTTTGGGGATATCTTGAGATATTGCAGATTAACCGGCAAGTTACCGGGGGAGACTAATTAAGGGGTTACGGGGGTTATCGGGGGGATAAGAGCCACATAGGCTTAGGTCCCGCGCCTTTTGGGCACCCGTTTTGATAATAATAATAATAATAGTAGTTATGAAAAGTTCATAGATTTATAAAAAAAAGTAGAAAGAAAAATTTAAATTAAAAAAATATTACCAGGAGAAATTATAAAACAGAAATGACAGTAAATTAAATAAAATGATATTGACAATAAGATAAAATAAGACAGATAAAGTTACCTTTAGAGTAGGAGAGAAGTGAACGTTGAGAACGTTGAGACTGAAATGAAGAGAGAGTATTTTTTTTTTAAATTTAAAAAACTGTTAAAAGGTGGGAGAGATAAGAAAAATGTTTGTAGTGAGGTGTGGCAATTTCAAATTTGGAAAAACAAATTACTGACGGAGTATCTTTTCTTAGGGTTAGAAAAATATTGTTATAAGTTGAAATTATGATTTCTTTGTCATTTTTCTTAAAATTGATAGAATTCGGATGAAGGTGAATTTGTAAAGGATTCGGATAGAAGACGTTTTGAATGGTTGAAGTAAAGTGGTTAAAATGGAAGGGTTATTGAAATTGATGGTATGATTGAAAGTCAGAACATGTTTAGAGAGAGCAGTGCTGTCAATTTTTTTTTTTTTTGTTAATAATGTCTAGTTCGTGTTGTCTGAGTCTTTTTTGTAAAACCTGTTTGGATTCACCTATGTAGCAAGCGTTGCAGTTGGGTGTAATATATTGAAGTTTGTATACCGTATGTGTTTTGTTAGATTTTTCAATAGGGTCTTTAATTTTTGAGAAAATTTTATTTAGTTTGTTAGTGGGAGAGAAGCCTGTTCGTAGGTTGGGGATAAAGTTTTTGAGGATGTTATTGATTCTATTGGAAATAGGACTAATGAAGGTGAGCGAGTGGTAAATGGGAGGTTCAGTATTCGTGTTAGTTGGAATGTTTTGAGGGTTCTGCGTTGGAGGTTTGTTTGTATATTTTTGGATCGTTTTGAGAATTAGATGAATAGGATAGTCATTTTTTATACCAGTATTTCTTTTATTTTTTTGATATTGTCCTGGTGGAACTATGGGTCCGATAGATGGATTGCATATAACCATGCAATCCATCATCGGACCCATAAGTTCCACAAGGACAATATCAAAAAAATAAATGCAATCTAATTTAGTGCTCAGGGTCTTCTTAGTGAAGTTCAGCAAGGGGCGGGTGTTGGTGTAGTGGTTATGAACATGGGCTTGTAAGTGGTAGGACCCCAGTTCGAGTCCCGCGTATAACTGCTAAATTTTATATTGGTATGAAAAAATTATAACAGTAAAGTAGGTGCTTCCGCCCCCGTCCACGATACCTAATTTGGTAGTTGGACGTTAAATACCATAAAAAAACAAAAATAAACACCAAAAATACGTATATAACCATAGGTGTTTTATGGTGTTTATTTTTTGGTGTAAAGGATGGTCTGAAAGGAAGTGTAATAGTCTTCCAGAGTAAATGGGTTTATTGTACCAGTTGTATGTGAATGTGTTGTCATGGTTGCGAATGATGAGTGTATCAAGAATTTACTGAATTTAGTTGTTTTTAATAGTTAATTTCAATAGTTTTTTGCAATCTCATGAAAGAAGAATCAGCGAATTTCTTTAACTTGCCTATACTTTCTACACATATGAATACCTATCACTTTTATTTGATACATCATTCCAGAAAAATTGATTTTTTTTTTGTGGTGTTATACTACTTTAGCCAAATGTACGGAAACGCCACCTAATCTAATCTAATTTAGTGCTCAGGGTCTTCTTAGTGAAGTTCAGCAAGGGGCGGGTGTTGGTGTAGTGGTTATGAGCTTGGGCTTGTAAGTGGTAGGACCCCAGTTCGAGTCCCGCGTATAACTGCTAAATTTTATATTGGTATGAAAAAATGTTAACAGTAAAGTAGGTGCTTCCGGCCCCCGTCCACGATACCTAATTTGTTAGTTGGACGTTAAGCCCGCCTGGAAAAATAGGCATTACTTTTTACTGTTAGTGAAAGTTAACACTTAGTCCACTACTAGGCCCATTTTTCACTTCACATCAGCCCTGTATCATTAGAAAAACACCAGGGCTGAGGCGAATGAAATTTCTGGAATTGCCTGCGAGCAAAATAACGCACTCACCATGAAGGTGAAACGCTGCATTTCCTGCAAAGTGCAGGTCCGCAAAGAGACCCATTTCATTTATGCAGATATTTCCATAAAAAGTAAAAGCTCTGTAATTAGGGCAGTAATTTTTCTTAGCTCCACTTTTCTTCTGCCGAGGAGACTGATTGTACGAATCTTTGAGGGGCCATCCAAGAAATTCTTAAGAGCGCTCCGCAATATTTTTCCAATACAATGTATGTTTCCATGTTAGCCATTTTTCAAGGCCTCCCCCCCCCAACAGGCAGTTCTCTAAGAGATGCCGCAGAAAGTCTCCGGATCCCAAAAAGGCGTTCGTGAGGCACCCAACACGCCACGTATGTAATATTTCTACACACGAGAAGCATTGTTAGAATTCCAAATTTAAGAAAAATCATCTGTTAAATGGACGTGCGACTTTACAGATTAGGTTTTTGTGTTTTTATTTTGAAGGGGGGGGGGGGATTTTGTCGAAAACTATTATAATGATTTCCTACAAACATGGAATGCTAATGTACAGATCATTTTTATTTTGAAAAATTTCCAATAACATTGATTTTAAGGATGTTTTGACGGGCCTCTCTGGTAGGTTTAAATATAAATTTGCCGCTCTAAGCTTTTACAAGGTTATGATAGTGGGCGTCTATAATTTTCACTCAGGTATATATATATCTGAGGAGGATCTTGTGGCCACAGCAAAGACAGGAAGACTGCGCTGGTTGGGGCATCTGCACAGGATGGATGCCAGTCGGGGGGCAAAGAGGCTCTATGAAGGGCATCCCGGAGGGAAAAGACCGCGGGGCAGGCCCCGTTTAAAATGGCTAAAAGATGTAGAAGAGGATCTGGGGAAGATGGAGGTAAGGCAATGGAGAAGGAAAGTGGATGACAGAGACGCCTGGCAGCAAATTCTTCTGGCGAAGGCCAAGGTTCTTCAAGGACCTTAGAGCCAATGGAAGAAGAAGAAGAAGATATATATATATATTATAACTACTAACACTTTTTTTAATGGCCAGTTCATCTAAAAGCATTGCATTATTTATAAAAAAAAAATTGTTAGTTCATTGTATAATTGCATTTTGTGAAATGTTTAACGTTGCTGTCCCCCCCCCCCGCCCCAGAAACCACTAAAAACCAATTTTAGTGGAAATTGGTTACAAATAAAAGTGCTAGGCATTTATGTTTGTAGATAATAGACGAAATTTAAATAAAATCGTTGGAGCCGTTTTAGAGAAAAAACTGAAAAAATTATTTAGTAAAATCCTTCGTGACAGAAGGAGCTGCGTGGTACCGAAACTTAATATCAAGTTTGAACGGTTCTGCGTATTTCGTTTTTGAGATATATTGTTTACTCTCTCTCTCTCTCTCTCTCTCACTCACTCAATCACACACGCACACACAGTCTATTCGATAGAAACACTTTTTTTCGTATTTTGGAGACCTCAAAATATGCATTTCTAGAAAAAACATTAATTTTGAAAATTTAATACGATTGCAATGCTTCCTCTTACCCGGAGTAGATTGTAGATTGTTGTGGGGGATTATTGCACTGCGACCGGAAAGATCTATTGTGCCCCCCGGAGCCTTCTCCAATGTATAGCCGGCCTCCAAGCAGTGTACTCTAGCTACAGACAACACTGCCCAGCACCGGACAGTGAGTTGTAGAGGCTCCTAGGAAGAGAAAATCTAAAGGCAGCACGCTGGATTCGAACCCGGGACTTCCGCGTTCCTGGTCCAGCGCGCTACCACTGAGCTAATCCCCTCCTTCTCCCTTGGCTTTCGCCAGTTAACTAGGGACGGAGTTAACTGCATGCAACAGATACCCCTTGCGGGCTACCCGGAGTAACAGAAAGAAATTAAATTTTGTTTATAATTTTTACAAACCAGAATATCAATATAAGGAAATCTAGTGTGAAACACACACACACACACACACTCACGCACTACCTTCTCTTACTCTAATTAATACAATTTAATTCAAGAAATTTTCTATCAAATAGCAATTTTGCTTTGTTTATTTTGGGGCTGGCCATAAAAATGGTGGTGGGGATTTTACTTGTACACCTGAGCGACTTTATGTAGAGCGTTCTGTGTTAAAAACCAAGAAAAACTTGTGTAAATTTAAATTTAAACTAACTGACACACCTCCATGAACCGCTTTAATATCAATTTTTTCCGTTAAATATTTCCAAAAATATGTGATACTTATCCTATCTATGCGCTAGCATTTTAAGTTTAAAGAAAATTGTTGTAATTATTTTTCAGAAAAGTCCAAAAAAAAAAGCTCTATAACTTATTCTGTAAAATTGCATTTCCGGTTAACGAATTTTCTTCAAACTTAAAAAGCGCTTAATTAAAAAAAACATTGTAGGTAAAAGAATCTAGGAGTAAGGAATACTCCTAGTTTAATGTGCAAGTAGATTTCCGATTAGTGGTTAAATGGAATTATAATTCGGTATGCAGACATTTGCAGTAACCCTAGCTCACGATAACTGTAGTTCTCTCTAAGGAGCCATTAATTCAGTAGGTCAAAGAGAAGCCTATTTACTTAGTTGTGTAATAGTCCTATATAGATAAATTTCGAGTGATAAGACAACACAGGTACTCCCGGTCACTACATTTAACTATTTGCATAAAGGGTGTGTAGTACAAGATAGACAGTGTTTCATGATGTAATCTGTGTATTGTTTAGGAAGATGAATTGTTGGGTCTTCTTCCTATTTACATGGCCAGGATTTTCACCTAATCCAGCAGTCTACCTTTACTTTTCCTCGATATAGGAATCCCTACAGCTGATTGTTTGGAATGGACAGTGTTGCGTGTAACGAGAGAACAAGCTGGGAGTCGGCAATGCACTTAGGTGGCTCCCATTGCCTATGACTACCAACATTCACGCGCTCTAATTAAAGCAAAAAAAGAAAATACCGAAATCCTATTTTATGTACTTGCTATGCTTATCAAATTTACTTTTTAAGAAGAGGAAGTAAAGGAATTATTGCGAACCCTATCAAATTTTTGAATTGAGTTTTCATCGTTAATATGAGGGTCATTCAATAAATAACGAGACAAATCGCTGCTGTAGCTTGGAAACGTTGAATCAATACAATAGTTTGAATGTGTCAAGTTGGCATCCTTGTACTTACTTTCTCATCAGCTGTTCGAAACATTACTTACATTTGGTAAGCATAATCTCAAATTGAAAGAATGTTACAAGTGTACTGGAATAATTGTTTGAACCGTTCGAACGTTTGCAAATGGATAGAACAGTTAGTATAAGTGTCTATATGACGATCAACAAAGTGGGTAGAACAGTTTAAAAGTGGCCGTGTAAATGTCTGTGATGAGCAACGACCGGTTGAAATTGCAACTTCCTCCCTCGAATCTCGCATTAACGCTGTTAATTCAGGACAACAGGCATATTACTGTTGAACTGATAGCTAAAGAAGTTAGTGTACGCGAGTATTGGAACTGTCCCATAAAATTATTCAGAATAAGCTGCAGTACAAGAAAACTTATGGACATCCACAAAGAAAGTGGGGTGGGAGATCGTTCCACATCCCCCCTAAATCGCCGACTTCGCCCTATCGGACTTCCATCTGTTTGGACCCCTTAAACAGGTTCTACGAGGGAAACATACCAATGCAATGCAGAAGTTAAAAATCAGGTATAGAAGTGGCTTCTAGATCAACCAAATAATTTTGTGCCAGAGGCATATACAAATTAGAAGAACAATGGGACAAGTGTATAAATGTTGCTGGGGACTATGTTGAAAAGTAGCCAAAGTTTTGCATTGATTAAAAATGGTTTTTGAGCTACAGTGATTTGCCGCGTTTTTTCTTTCTTCCTGTACTTTGCAGATCGCCAAATTATCAACTATTTATTTATTAATTGACATTAATGTTAAATATTTATTTTTAATTATTTAATTGTGGACATTTATATTTTATCAGTTTATATTTATACTGCAGTCTATTGTTTATTTATTTGTGACAATTCATATATGTTGTAGGCTTATTTACAGATCTATATTATGTAGTTATGAAGTTTATGAAGTTATAGAGTTCTATGTATGTGTTGTGGTTATTTACAATAGAATTTGGGTTAGGAGGTAGTGTACATCCAGCTTCAACTAGGAGTCCCATATCAATTCTCTTCCATTGGAGTATTTTCCACAAGCTAAAATGATGTGTTCCGCATCAATTTTTGCATCAGATGGGCATGGACATTTGGGATCGATCGTGATTCCTATACGACCCATGTGTTGAGGACTGAAGTTATGGTTGAATCTCAGCCAGCATATTAAGGTATACAACTTCCTACTTTCGCTGAAGGCATGGAACCATGGCTTAGTGGGCATGTGTGGTTCTAATAAAACGTTCCTTTAACATTCCTCAATTTTTCATATTCGACACTCCACTCCTTTTAATATTGAGCTTTTGCATAATTCTTGACATCAGCAACTAGTAACATTTTATTTGTGGGTAGACCAGAAGAGGCCGCATTTCTCGCTCCTACGTCAGCCATTTCGTTACCTATTAACCCATATTAGGCGGACTACCTTCCCTTCAAACTGCAAGTTCCTAAGAAATTGCACTGTTTGCAGTAATATGAAGGATGGATTGTTACCCGGTTGCCTCAGTCTGGAGAAAACGCTTTGACGGTCAGAGAGGATAACAATAGTGGAATAATGAAGCGAGGCTGTAAAATGAAGGGAGTTATTTATTGCTACTAATTCAGCGGTAAATTTGGAAGCATATTGGTTTAATTTGTATAATTTGCCTCGTTACTTATTGAATGACTCTTGTACATGTTTTGATGTCCATTGAAGACGCAAAAATGGTTTTCTGCAAAAGCTCTATATGAGTGTTACGTATGTGTGTTAAATATTCAAAAACGGAAAATTCTACGAAGCTTAAACTTGGTATTTCGTTTTAGTACTAGCACGTCATGTGACACGAAGGTTTCGAGCACAATCCAACAACCCGAAGTGGGACATTCTTGAATTTTTTTTTTTTTTTTCAGTTTACTGCGATTATCACTTTTATTTGAAACATTTTCCCGGAATTTTTTTTTTTCAGGGGATTCTGGGGGAACAGGGGCATCTCTAATCCCCTAAAGATTCCCTCTAAAGTACCAGTTCATTACAGTGTATGGTTTTATCAACGATTGAATATTAATAGAACTATTTTTGAAAATTCCAAATTTGAAGAAACTTAAACGATTAATTGTAAGTATGGTATTACAGAATAGGTACTTGATTTTTATCGAATTTCCTTAGAAAACAAAATTACAAGGATGTCCTTTAAACTTAAAAAAAAACAATGCTAAATGCACAGGTTAGAGATATAAACCTATCATGTTTTCTAAATGAATGACTTTTAGATAGTTCTGCGGAATTTTATAAAGTAGGTTCAATGTTATTGGCACACTCTTCTAGACTACATTTGTAATCTACTACCTGTCAGGGAGGGGAGTAGTAGTTCTCTTTCCCAGAGTAAAATTTGAAGTTTAAAACATTTTGTGTCAATTTATATTGTAATGGGATCCAAATCATTATATTAATATCAGCTGATAGATTCGTGAGGTTCCGAAGGATCTAGTGACTCGCAATCTATGTCAAAATAGGGTGGAAGAATTAATATATTAAATATAGCAAAAGAAGATTAGTTCAGGACAGTTTTACAACAGTCTTCGACACCAGTCAGCAACATCAATCTACTTACTTTCTAATACTCAGCGAGTCTGTCTCTCTCTTAATTATTCTCTCGCTACCTTATTCTCTACCATCTATTAACAGTGTAAAATTCTCACAGTTTGTGTTTCTAATTTATTATATAGTTTTCAGTACATCTACTAGTTTATTTGTTAACATTTCCTAAATCCATGCTCTCTAATTCTCTTTCCCCTTCTCACATCCATTATAATATGTATATGACTGTATTTCAGATTCACAGATTTTTTTTTTCTTTTATATTAATTAGTTATCAACAGTTATTGCTGTATTTTTTTAAAAATAAACACAATCAACATGTTTAAAAATATCTTCAATAATCAACAAACCTAAAATATAGAAGTCCAACATAAAGCTCAAAATTGATACAAAAATAAAAACAATGCTTTTATATTTTTAATAATTAAATGACGTTTTCAGTCATTTCAATCAAAAATTCCTCGCCGCATAACTAATGCTCCATACTATGTCTCCAACAAAACTATATACAATGATCTCAATATATCTTTCATTACAGACTTAATCCCAGCTCGCTATATAAAGTTTCATTCTCGCCTCTGTGAACATCCTAATCCTCTAAATTCATCACCTCTCATCTTCATCCCTTCCTGGCGACCCGACTCGACGTCTGAAGCGGCGCTGGTCGCGCGATTTCCTTGACGTTGGAGGTCAGTAAATAACAACTCACATGGAGAGTCACTAATGGGTGATAACTTCGACACACGTCTACATTTGTTGTAGGAGTATTGCTTTTAAAGTTGTAAATTTCAAATAAAAATAATAATAATAATAATTATTAAATAACTATATCAATCAATTTCTGTAATTAAATGCGGTTTCCATGTAGCTAAATAGACAAACAATTTTTTTTTTTTTTTTTTTTTTTTTCCCATCGACTGACATACAAACTTTCTGACAACTCCTCTCAACAGATAAGTGGAACAATTCGATCAAATTAGTTTTCAACGTTACTTATACGTAAGGATTATTCTGCAGATAAGTGTCCGAAGTTGTTCCAATCTTTAAACAATTTTAAAGATTTTGATTCTCAACTGTATAATGGTTATTTCTTGCCATTACATTAGTATCAGCTGATTAATTTGAACCAATCAGATGCATATCCGGGCAGTACTAAAAATTTGTCAACCAAAATGGCGACTTTAGTTGTTTTTTTTGCGATTTTCTCTGAAAAGGGTGTTAGATATTTTTCAAAACTTGATTTACAAACTCCCTATCAATTTTATTTGATTTTATTTTTTCAAGAAAACTTACATTATCTTTATCTTCTTCTGCCTTTTTTTTTTAATTATATTCCTCTTCTTTCGTCAATGGCAGTGTGAGAATTATTTCCGTTTCATATTCCTTAATAATTGTCCAGCTCTATTCTATCTTTGTCATTTAATCCTTAGATTATATGACCTGTAGGGGATTAGCGTATGTCCACATTTGTGCGCTTTCCTCTTCATCTTCCCTTTCAACTTGCGCTTTCTCTTTCCATTTCTACATGCGTTGCGCATGCCTTTCAAGCATGCCTCTTGAGGCATTCAATTTGTTATCCACACTTCATCCGTTCAGTGTGCATTGTAAAAAAAAGCAGCGAGCCCTTATCTTATGAAACCATTTGCGACTGACCTTAATAAGGGCTCGTCGAAAAGAGTATTTAATTATAGGCTATCGAGAGCAAGGAGAATAGTTGAAAACGTTTTTGGTTTGATGGCGCTAGCGATCAGAAATTGTTTGTAAGCCCATAGAAATTATAATGATTGGGACTGTGGTTGATATAGTGTTAACTTCTACTTCATAATTTTCTCCTAGCGCAGCCGGATGCAGCAAGACAGTATTCACCTCCTGGTAGTTTTTGTAATGTGATAGCAAGAAGAAAAAGGTATAATTTTTAAATTATAAATCTAAAAATTATAACTAGTGATTCCAGCCAGCCGCTATCTTCAGGTCAAGAACCACGGCAAACAAAAACCCTTTCAAACAAGAGTCAACACACGGTCAAAGGAACGCCGCTAAAATCCTTTCAAACAGGGGTCATTATACGGCCAGTGTTCAGAAGCCACATGGCCGGTATTCCCTTCATTCAAGGGTCAACAAACACTCAAAAGGCCACCTGGCTACCATCTACTAACAAACAGTCTTTGATAAGCACCGACTGGCCACCATCTGTCGCCACCCTGGTCACTGACCTAACTCACTCTGGTCACTGACCTATTCAAGACCTAGGGTCAACAACACAGCAAGAGATATCTTAGTGTGGCAAGTACTTACACACCTGTCAATGTGTGAATGATACCAATATAAACGTCGCCCCAGTGGAAGAGGGGATCCGTATTATATCAGTATTATACCAGTCTACATCAGTTATACATTAGTATTATATCAGTCTACATCAGATATACATCAGTTCACGTCCGTTAACACATCGCGAGCGCGTCCCTATTATTATTCATAATCATTTACAGTTGTGCATCTTAGTTACTATTTCAATCACTTTAAATTAATTGTAGTTATTATTTCAAACACTTTAAATTATTGTTAAAATATAGCCTATTTATGGTAAATTCAGTAGTTCGTATTCCGAGTAATAACTCTCTAACTAACATCCACCTATTCTTCACTTCTACTACCTATTCAAGACATCTGATTCCAATACATTTTGATCACGAGGATGAAAGCACTGGTGAAGTTATTTAAAGCACATGGAGAGAAGTTACTTCCAGTGACTTTTGTTGGCATATAATTTTGAATTTACATCCCACAAAACTGTTTGAAGACGATAATCTTCTATGAAATCAAGTGTCTCTTGATTACAGATATAATCAGACATCTGCTGTCGAAGATATTATTAATTACTAATAATAGTTGAATAATATCATTACTAATAAAATTATTATTAAAATAATAAATAAATAATATTTAAAATTAATTACATAATATATAACGTATAAAAATATCACACAACACGTAGTGAGATCAACAAGACGCATAGAATGTTGAAGGAAAATCCAAGTAGTTGGATTCACGTGCGCTGTGGTTGCGTCATGAAAGTAAAGGCCCATTCAACATCCCATGCAATAACGCATGCCTCTCGTTCATCACACCGTGCGCTATGACGCATGCCTCTTTTAAAAGAAAAGTTGCACCAGTGTGGACATACCTTTAGCGTATCTTAGCTATCCCTTTAGTGCACCTACGTGTTCATCAGGTAAACCTCTGACTTTGTGATCCCTACTTTCTTAAACGGCAAAATTCATCAACTTTACTGAACATAATTTTTTTCCCTAGTTTTTCGCGATTTTCTCAAAAACTGTTCCAATTTTTTTTATTTTTTTTTTTAAATTTAGTATACCAACAATACAGACGAATGTATCACTTTTATTTGGAACATTTTTATAATACATTAGAAGCATTGGTAGAATTAAAAATTTGATGAAAATCGTCGGTTAACGGAAGTGTGTCTTTACAGAATGAGTTTTGAAATTTTAAAATATTCTCGAAAATGGCTATAAACTATTTCCTTAAAACTTGGAATGCTAACTGTAGAGATATAGATCTTGTACACGCGTAGGCGTGAACTCGGAAGCGTTAGAGGGCTTAATGAAGCACGCAATTATGAAAGTTAACAAAGGCAATAAAACTTTACTTGGCTTACCTTGAAAATACGGTTATGATGAATGAGAAGCGTATGTTGAGCCGGAAAAGCGGTGAAAGACGCTAAGAAGCGAAAAAGAGTATAAAGGAGGCTGTGTATATGTGCAAATATGAAAGGAAGTTGCGAAAAAGGTAATTGGTGAATGATGTGGCTCGGAAGCGTGCGTTTGTTGATGCAATAAGACCTCTCGGAAGCTGGTTGAAGGCAGAGATGAAAGACAGAAGTTGTACACCCGTGGAGGCGGTGAAATTTGATGATGAAGCAGTAAATGATGACGCAGAGAACAAATACACATATACGCACGTGAAGCGAGCCAAACCATAAGTGAAGGAAAGGGATGAATAACCAGGAAAAAGGGGGTGGCTGTGAAGGAAAAACCAACATCCGGAGACGCGAGAGAAGGCGCGAACGCGCCAGAGAGAATTGGCGGGAGAGAATTAAAAAGGGGAGAAACAGGATGTATGGCTGGACGACGCGGGCGCGCGCGGAAGTTACCAATACAGACACAATCTGGCAAGACGACACAACAGATCTGTTACTTTTTTTTTTACATTTTTTCTGGAATAAATTGATTTTCTATTGTTCATCGTAGTTTGTGACGTTCAAAGTTATAGACGCTCTCTTCTGGCCTGTAATATAATCATTCTACTACCTGCCTGAAGATGCTTGTCCCCCCACCATCTCTAGATTTGTGTTATGACAAATGAGTAAAATTTGAAATTTAAAGTAAAGTTGTCTATATATATATATATATGTATAAAATTGTATTAACAGCAGTAATAGAAGGACATGTGATTATTTCACACCAAAAAAATAATTAGATGAAAATAATTATGTTTAAGTATAAGATTAACAACCCCCTTTTTATTTTTTTTTTGTTCATAATTAATGAACTGTTTCTAAGTAAAGTTAATGAAATAAGGAGTTTGACAGTTTTCATTAGAAGGTTTTTGAAAGGATTGCCTATAAATAAAAGCCTAGAGAAAGGTTGAAATAATGAAGGATGTACTAGATTAGGCTAGAAGTAAGGTCTTGAGTTTGCAATATGGCTGTCAGTCCTTGATGGATTGACAACTATCGACTTTGCTATACTAAGCAACTGAGCATTATTACACAGAGAGACTTCTGTATTTCATTCTGTTAGTACATCTTAACTTCTTATTTATTAGGTCTATGTTAAAAACATTTTATTTAATAAAACAATGGATTTGTCTATTTAAACGCTTAATAAAGCTTAATAAACTATCGTCTGTGTAACCAATGCAATTTTTTTTTGTCAATTTGCGTTTAATATCTTTTTAAGACCATTGGTTGCCAAATATACATTTTTGTCAGCCAGCCTAATTATATATCTAAATATTTGGTTAGTTCTTTGACCGCCTGGTTGTTGGCAGCATCAAATAATTATTGCCATGATATTTTTTTTTATATACTGATTTTAAAGCGAAATCACCTAAAAACAGTGCTACCTATTGTTTTGCTTGCTTATTTCTTGCGTTCCATTGTAAAGGAGGGTCATACGATGTCTTGTCAGTATCTCTTTTACTATTCAGTACACGTATAACATTTATTTAACCAAATCGATGAAGAGTATAATTTTTGAAACATCTTTTGTTTTATGAAAAATTACAATAATATGGAGCTCTTTTCTATTTTCGTTCTAACCATTCATACTTGCCAAAAAAAAAAACATGCAGATCTCAGATCTAGCCAAGTTCAAGCGAAGAAATTGTTACACCATAAATATTCAGTTATAAGAACTTTATAACAGTCTCATTGGGGAACAATTTTTTTTTTTATAGGCCTAGAGCAAATATCTGCGTCCAGAATTTCTCAGTGAATTTATTAACAAAGAGAGGCAAATAAGTCACGTTTTTATGAGGCCTTGCAATACAAAAATTGCTACAAGTTACTCTGCGAGAAATTACTCGACGAAAAATGAGACTCCATCTAAGATTCACCGCAGTATGAACAAATCGGACAATAACCTAAAGGGGAAATAGTCTAAGCTCATCCACAGGCATATAATAATACGACCAAAACTCCTGAACCTAATTTTCTACAACCCAGGCAATCTGTCAAAAGATGGATGGGTGTTTCCTCTTCTGTCTCACAGATTCTACAAAATGGATCCGGCATGAGCCCCATTACGTAGAGATGTTTCCTTAAACTACAATGTCCAGTAAGGGATTCGATCAGATGCCTGAGAGAGCTCCGTGAAAAACACAACACCCACTAATAGCGTAGTACGGACTTCCGATGAGCACTTTGGACTGCCGACAACTAACTGTGCTCATTCATAAGGATGAATGGTTTGAAGTTGTCCATGACTGGAAGCCTGACAAGCATGTGCCAGAAGACCGCCAACAGCAGGCTCGGTACCAATGAAAGAGAGAGAGGCGCCCTATTTTGCCAAACCTATCCACCTCCTCATTCCCAAAAATTCCCATATGACCTTGTACCTGGACTAGAAGCACATAATTCAGAGAAGAAAGCTCTTCCAGGCTTTTAGAACTTCTAACACCAACCTGGAAGTGAAGACATATGAACTCAGTGCCTTTAGCAGATAGGGCGCTACTAACTGTAGCATCCCAATTTTTATCACGATGATGGGTCAACACCGACTTTGCCCTCACGAGAATCGAACCCTAAATCGATCCTCATGAAAGGCGAGTGCGCTAGCCACTAGACCAATGCGTGAGTACCATTTCTTATCAAAATATTGGAAAAGATTAGCTTCCGCACCTCCGCCCATCCTCGACTTCTACTTTATATGTGGGACGTCAAACCCGTTCATTTCGGATCATTTTACTTTAAATTTGCGTCGAGAAATTTCACGCGTCCACCCACACTAAACCACATTAAACATATTATCCTGTCTGCAGAACCATCCAAAATAATAGTCATTTCTATGATTATCAGATTAACTAGATTACCTGAGTAAATTTATCTACTTTAAGCACCCTTTGAGTGCACTTAAAAAAAACTACAGAAGTGTTATCCCTCACTTTGATCTCAACCCTAAAATATTATGGCTTTCCAAATAGCTACTAATGCTGAAGCAATATTTGGGAAGCTATAATTGAGTATTTCTTATATTATATCATTCGAAATCACATATAAGAGGGAATACGAATGATAAATAAGAGAAGAAAAGTTAGCTCTGTCAAGTCATAACAATATTAGAAAATAGCTACTGATAGTAATTATTAGGAATAGTTATTCTAATACATTACTTTTATAAATACATTCTAATTAAATTAAATACATCTAATTGCTCAATTATATTTATTAAAAGAGTAAGAGTTAGTCATTTATGGTATAAAGAAACCAGAGTGTTAAATTATAACAGATTAATTAGAGATTCTAAATCAAGGCTTGTTTATAATTATTTCAGATTTCCAGAATCTGGGGGCTGCTTTTATGCTGTTTAGAATATAAATATTTGCTAGTTATTAAAAAGATAAAATAACATTCGGAGAATGAATCATTATTTATTTTGTTGCTAAATATAGATTTTCGGACATCTTTATTATTTTTTTCAGTTTCTTTTTTCACCACATGATATATTCGATGAAGTATTGTTATTATTAGCTTGTTATTATAATCTATGTCTTAGCATGAAATTATTTTGTGTCATTTCTAGGTGAACAAGGAATATGTTTAGAATCCTCTTTTAAAATATTATTAATTCAGTTTTTTATAAAACGGAAAAGTATAAACTAATTTTATTATTTTTTAAAATGATGCAAAACCTATTGGAAACAATTTACTAAGGAAAAAGTGTCAATATTGTAATCGGATCCGAAGAGCGTAGAAGCGAACATTAAATGAATAAAACGTTAATTACTCCCCACGAAGGCCAGACTAGGGAGGGAGAGTTTGATTCATATAAATAGAGCGTTGAAAGAACAGTCAAGAGAGATTTTACGACAGTATTTACAACAGTACATCCAGTTAGCAGCCTATCTACTCACTATTTACTCAGCCAGTCTGTCTCATTATTATTCTCTAGCTATCTAACTTCCATTTTACTGTAATATCCTTGCAGTTTGTGTGTTCTATTCATTATATGGTGTTTAGCATATCATTTAGTTTATTTCTAACTTTATTCCTAAATCCATTCTCTCTAATTCTCTATCTTCTTCTTAAATCTATTATAATATTTATTAAAAAATTCTCGGCCCATGATTAAGTAGCATATCATACTTCTCCATGACGGCTAACATAAATATGAAAATTGAAAAAAACTTGAAGCTTTATCAGTCTTTTCTAGCCAAAAATTTTCTAAGTCGGTTGCAACATAGTTGAATATATGGCACGTGCAACATATGTCTATCTGGTTGCGATTGAACACATTGATTGAAGTTGTTTATTGAAGTTATCTATTTGTTTTTAATAAATCTTTATTTAAATTTAATCATGATAATTGTGACTCTTGGGAAATCTCCCTTTAATTTGAATTATAAATGGTTCAGAGTCCTCTGACGTTTATATCCTCGTCGAACAAAATTATACAATCATTGCCTTAAAGTTGAAAATTGAATTCTACTGGTTGGAAACATTTACGGAATGTCAACACCAAAAATATATTTATATATTTTATAACTTGAACAATTTCATTGCATTTAATAAAAATTTCAACACTTCCAATATGGAACTTTTTATTCTCCCTAAGGGGACATGTAAAGCTCTGTCTACGTCGATGTTGGGGAAGTTCCCCCATACTTGAATCTAAATCAATTATGATACATATTTATATATATATATATATTCATACTTTCTCGCTCTCAGTCCACACTCTCTGTCTATCTTTCTCTCTCTGAGGACAAAAGTTCATGTAGAGTATTTTGGCCATCCCTTTTCATACCACTTTGATCTTGCTGATGTAATATTTAAAAACCATACTAAAGTTGTGGAAAGTCTCAGAGGGATCCCTGGTTTTTATCCTTCATCATATAGTATCAACTTGAATCATTTATTTAAAATATAATATGCCGTAACATTTTATTAAAAGTGATAATTTCAACCCCACCCACCCACGATCTCCCACCCACATATAATGAAATAATTATCTGGCGTGAAGCAATAACATGATTTATTCTTACTGCGATAAATACAATTATTGACAAATTAAATATTTTTATTTTTAACTCGGAAATTTTTACCCAGTTGTCCTAGAGATTGTTATAAGATATTATTGCGATGCGATCTGAAAGATCTATTGTGCACCCCCCCTCCCAGGAGCCTTCTCAGTGCAAGATCGGCTTCCAAGCAGTTTTCTCTAGCCACACACCGGACAGTGAGCTGTAGAGGCTCCTGGGAAGAGAAAATCTAAGGGTAGCATGCTGGATTCACAAACCGGGCCTTCCGCGTTGCTGCTAGTTCAGCGCGCTACCAATCCTTTCCTTCTCCCTTGGCTTACGCCACATAAATAGGAACGGAGACCCTATTTTGTGTACTGTGTTTGCCCTTGTCTGTAAAGGTTGTATTGCGTAATGTTCTGACGAAGTGCATGGAGTTACTGAGCCATGGTAACCCGTGGGGTCGCTACTCCCCAAGTAATTCCATGCAACAGATACCACTTACGCGGACTTCCAGTTGCCCTAACATAAATATCCGGATAAACACGTAAGCTGGTCCAGAGCTTCTTAAAGTGGGGATTGCGAAAAATGTAAAAAAAAAAAAGAATCATAAATAAGTTTCTGTACACACAAAAATCGCTAACAATTTAATGCCACTTGCATGTTGTGTCAAAACTGTAAAGTATTACCACTATAACTAACCTCTCTAACTATTTGAAATATAAAAAAAAAATGGGCGCAACAGCCTATTAAGGGCCAAGGCTTGCCAGACGGGGATTTGAATAGGGGGGAGGTGTAGGAGGCCGCAATTCCCACGCCGTTTAGTTTCGGCCTTTGCTACCTAGGGCGCGATAGAGTTCGGGCAATTTTGTTTGTTGATGAGCCCTTCAACCAAAAATGGGTGCCATCGCTGAACAAAAATCAGTGGTGAAATTGAGGATCAAGTACACCCTCGTTTTCGGCCCATTCAGCGAACGTATGAAGCATATGATGGTCATGCGGCTTCAATTTTTGTACGAGCTGGATCCTGTAAGCTCGAAAACCCAAATCTTTTCGTAAAATCTTCCACAATGTGGATGAACACAGCTCGAATTGTTTTGCACTTTGGCGAATCAACTCATTCTGGTCCTCCTCAACACTACGCTCTAAAGCAGTAACAACTTCTTCTATGTGCACTCTGTACTACCTCTCTGCGAACGTCGCATTAACAATGTGGTACAATAACGATTCATGGTTATTCGAATAACTTGTTCGGATGGACGATTATTATGCCTACCATAAATTGGACGTAGCGCACGGTAAGTTTCGCGAACGCAATCATGATTTTGGAAATAAATTAGCATAATTTCCAAGCGTTGTTTTGACGTAAGTATATTCATGGTGAAATGGCAAAACATATTGACTACAAATCAGCTTTCAGCTATCAGATTGACCGTCATCAGGAACAGTGTTGCCAATTCGAGAAAGAAACCTCAAAAAAAAGAAAAAAAAGAAATACAATATATATGTTTAACTTTTATTTTTAAATACTGTAAATCAGATTTCATTTCTACACTGTATCATATTTCTACACTGTAAATTTACAGGTCTTTTTTGAACAAGGTAAGGTATAAGTAGGGGACTTATTCATGTATATAATAAGCATTAATTATTATTATAATTCTGTAACTTTGGAATGGATCTCAACCTAATCTAACCATTATTTTTCTACAATATATTTGGAGCATGACATTGAGTCAGTTTGCTTTGTTATCCCGATCAGCTGGTTTTCGCATCATTTACATCCATTGTGCGATTGTTGTAGAATGATCCAGTCACACGTTCATCGATAGTTTCCCCGTCTTTATCGATGATGATTCATTTCTTATCTCTTTTCAGAGAGCTTTTCATTTCTTTAGATTTTTTTTTAATAGATTTTCTGAAGTAATAATAAATTGTCCACTACCTTGAATAATGGTAAAGCCTACCTACTAACAACATATAGGGTAGCAATAAATATTGTTTTCTTCGTTTTTTTTTTATCACACAAAGAAAAATATAAGGTAAATCAATTTTCCTTATATATTGGTATAAAATGGAAATTTCTTTTGTTAGGAATGTGGCATTTCATGTTGGCGAATTTCCAATTTCAAAAAAATATTAAAAAAAAAAAAATCTCATAACAAATATATAAGAAGTAAATAATAATATTGTTGTGAACATCTTATAATATGGGTAGATATTATATTGGTGGTGTGCATTGTGTTATTTTATTTGATAGGTCACCTTTTTATTCTTACTTATTCCTAAATTATATTTATATTATTCAGGGCGCCTTGCCCTCAAAATTGTCAAAACTTTGGGTGCTTGTAGAACTTAGAAAATTAAACCGTAAAAAGTTTTAGTAATGTTATGAAGAAATTTGGTGAGGGTCGGTAAAAAAAGAAACCAACAATTATCCCAAAGCTCTAAAGCCAATTACCGATAATAATATCAATCATGATTATTAATGTTTATTATAATGTATAAGTATTTACCTTGTTCACAAAAGACCTGTAAGTTTACAGTGTAGAAATATGATCTGAAATATACAGGGTGTCACAAGGTACATGGATAACGACTTTTTCTCAGAAACTAAGATAGTTAGAAAAAAACTAAAAAATACGTGTCCCCCCCCGTAGTTTTTTTTTGTTAGAAAACCAAATTTAATTTGCAAATTTCTTTCGGTGCTTCGAGAAGCGAGATACAGGCACCAACTTCATTTTTTTAAAATGGGGAGGTGTGGTTTTTATTTAAGAAATAGATTCCTCTGTTTTTTGTAAGAAAAATTTACTTGAACGGTTTTTCCATGTGAGTGATATTTTATGGAAACATGATTCTCATAAGAAATTTCAAAATGATATTATAACGGTTTTTTTGATTGAATAGAAGAGAAAGTACATTTTATTATAAATTTTACTCATTTAATTACAGATCTTGCTCGAACTGGCCCCCACCATTAGAGATGTATACACATCCTTTTCAAACCAAAGATGTATTTCTTTGGTCGTAAGGTACAATTGGCAGAAAAAAGCATGTGTATGCATCTCCAGTGGGAGGGGGGGCCAGTTTGAGCAAGATCTGTAATTAATGAGGAGTAAAATTTATAATAAAATACTACTTCTTCTTATTCAAGCAAAAAACCGTTATAATATCATTTTGAATGTTCTTATAGGAATTATGTTTTCATTCATAACTTGTAAAATATCGCTCAAAGACAAAAACCGTTCAAGTAAATTTTTCTTACAAAAAATAGAGGAATCTATTTCTTAAATAAAAACCACACCTCCCTATTTGAAAAAATGAAGTTGGTGCTTGTATTTCGCATCTGGAAGCACCAAAACAAATTTGCAAATTAAATTTGGATTTATAACAAAAAAATACGGGGGACATGTATTTTTTTTCTAGCTATCTTAGTTTACGAGAAAAAGTCGTTATCCATATACCTTGGGACACCCTGTATATGCAGTGAAATCTGATTTTTAATATTGAAAAATAAAAATTGATCATATAAATCGTGTTTTTTTTTTTTTAGAGGTTTGTTTATCAAATTGACACAACACTGTTACTGATGACAGTAAATGTGATAGCTAACAGCTGATTTGTGCTCAATATGTTTCGCGATCTCACCAAGAATATACTTCGTCAGAACAACGCTTGCAAATTAGGCAAATTTATTTCGAAAATCGTGTTTGAGTTTGCGAAACTTATCGTGCGCTACGTCCATGAATCATTTTTCTACCAAGTATATTCTACATTGATAATGTGACGTCCACCGAGACTTCTTACAGTGCATATAGAAAAAGATGTTGCGGCTTTAGTGCGTAGTTTCCCCGTCTTAATCAAGGCTTTAATATAATACAGATAGTTTTGAAGATTGTGGAAGAAGAATTTTTTGGTGAAACATTGATACTTACAACATTTTTTACAGCCCAGAAACATAAAAAAAAAAAAAATTAAAAGTTACTAGTTACTTATTTTAAATCATCTTAACAAAACTTTTGTAATTTACTCTAAAATTTTTTTTTAATAATTAGCTCGTTATGGTTCAAAATAAATAAATAAATAAATAAATGTATTACTGGTAGAACTTAAATTAAAAACACATTTGAGGCAAACGTGATCGGATCTTCCAACTCACCTCCAAAACATCAAGTAAAATCTACTTCAGAGATATTTTCCGTGATTACCTGTTTTTTTTTTTTTTTTTTTGGTGGTCATCGACCGGTTTCGGGCGTTTGCCATCATCAGGATGTTTTTATCAAAAACAGTATGGTAACATAGACTTGAACAGAACAAATTCAGTGTATTACACTGAGAGATAATAAACTAGTGTGTATAAACTGAATTTACTCTGTGCAAATCTATGTTATCACACTGTTTTGATAAAAAAAACATTCTGATGCCCGAAACCGGTCGATGACCATCAAAAAAAAAAAAATCAGGCTATCACGGAATATATCTCTGATGTTTTCCAGCTCTGCGAAACCAACCACAATAAAGTCGAAATCTACTTATTCGAAAGAAAATGTTTTAAATTAATGAGAAATGAATTTGCTCTAAATGTCTTTATATGAACCACAGTTAGCATACCAAGTTTTAATAGAAAAGAAACCCGTTAGTGTCATCTTCTTGTCCGATTGTGTTGCTATCGTCAAATTGGGCAATGAGATCTTTAGGAGATAAATTGAGATCAGTGGAGATGATAGCGCAAAGAGAGCTGATTTGGGAAAGCTCACAACCTCATGAACAAGATAGGTTTCTATAGAGCCCGAGTAGGCAACACTAAGTACTATAAAGGTGAGAAAAATTAAAAACGTTATCAAAAATTAATTTTAATTTTTTTTTGGTTTTACTGATTTTTATTTTCTATTTATTTTTTACATCAATCCAAATCAAGATTTAGCGCAAAAAATTACCATTACAAGATAATATTTAGCTAGCGAATTATATTAAAAAATAGAATGTTGCAATAAATGTTATTTATTAATGGGAAAACAGTGTCCTATTTTTATATTCTTTTTGTGGCTGAATGTGTTTAGTATGTCAGCGTGTTGAACTAAAGAAAAACAAAATAGCGTTTAGAGAAAATATAAGATAGAATTGGACCAGTCAGAAATGTTGTTGAAAAAGGTTAGGCGTTTCGAAATGGGATATGAGATGTAGAGGGATTCTGCAGGTATATTGTGATATACTGGGAATCAGGTGGTTGGGTATTGTGTGTGTGTAAGAAGAGCGGCCTAGCGGCGGTTGGGTATTTGTAAGTTGTATAGTTTAGGAATTGAAGTGTAAGGTTTTGTAGTAGAGATGTAGGTGCAGAGGTATGGCTGTTATGTAAGAAATGTAGTAGTATATAGTACATTCGTATAGAGGTGATCTATATGTAAAGGGAAAAGAGTTTTATAAGGCCCCAAGGTATAATCTCTTACCGATATATTGGACACATTTCTCCTTCCTTCCAGTTACTAACTCGCACTTCTGCTTGTATGCTCTTCTCCGTTGCATCTTATACTATATTTCCAAACACACACACACACACACAAATACTTTCACATCTTAGCACTGTCTAGTATATCTATTCTACAGACAACTATCATCCTCGTGCACATATACCAACAAAACACTCTACTGAACTACAAACCAAACTTATATATTGCTTCCTTATATTTTGATTTCATTGCTATCTTATAACCTATCATTTCTTTTTCATTTCTTCTGCAATGGAACAAATACTATAATTCTGGAATATCTCATTGCATGAATATTATTTCTGCAGTGGTAGTTAGTTAATCTATGCATCACCTCGGGTTGGGCGTGTAATGGAATCGTTTGATGTGTGATTCCTGATGTAGTAGATGTCTTAAAGAGGGCGGAAGTTAGTTGAGAGATTTTGGAAGTTAGTGCTCGAATAATTAAACGGATTTTATAAAAATAAAATGTATTTGAACAATATTTTGAACGTTAGAAATGGTAACTAATAACTAGCAAAATACTTAGTAATAAATAGAAGTTAAATAATTAATAAATTAGAATGACTAAAATAACTGAACTAAAGTGCACCACTAAGAAATGATAAGTTTGAATATAACTGTGTATAGACGCGTAAACTGCCACTCTTGTATATAGACGTGCTCGTTTGGTCGTAGGTGATATAATGTTCGATCGTCGTATAAGATATAATAATCCTCTCGTTATATATGGTAGAGTTTATATATTGGTGTTGGCCACACTCACACCAAGACATCTGTCCTAGTGTGCCACCTTGTGCGACCTTCGTAGTTTGCTGACCTTATTTAGGTCAGTGGCCAACCTTATCGGTGCTTGCTTTTAATGTACAGTATTGAAAAGGCTTTGTTGTTTGTTTGGCCGCGGGATTGTCTTGAAGCCAGGCAGCTGAGTATTCTTTCTTTGACATTGCTGTGACTTTGCCGATGTCAATGACTTTGGCATGTCATTACAGGCGTATCAAACTAGTAAACTCCAGCTCATTATCACATACTTATTCTCACACATTTATGTACTTTACAAAAGACTTTATGTTTTTCTCACAGACTTTCTCATACTGCAGTTTAATACAATTGATAAAATTCACAATTTTTTTTAAGCTTGGACATTTCTGTTCATTTTCCCTAACATGTAACATGAATTATTTTGACATGTAACATGTAACATGTCGTAGATATTATTTTGGTTAGCAATCATGACAGATTGTACTTAAAGTGACTAGCTTGTAGTGCAGAAGCAGCGTTAACAACATTGAAGAAACCTCAATAACATTTAAAATATAGTTGTAGGAGATTACGAGGAGTGGTCAATAAAAATACAATTTTTTTTAAGATTATCCAAAGTTTCGACAAATTTATTGTCTTCTTCCGGGATCTTTACAACAACATAATAATTAATATTTCCACATTAACTCACTATTACAACTCTGGTTATTTTCAGTATAAACGACAATACTACAAACAGATCTTTGCCTCGCAATGGGTAGCAGTCTTGGATCAATTTTGGTTGACATCATTATGACTCAGTTAATTGAACATTCACTAGTAAAATTACCATTTAGTACTTCTTTCTTCTTCAAATATATTGACGATTGTCTAACTGCTGTTCCCAACATTCAGATTTCCACAATCCTTAATATCTTCAATTCTTTCCATCCGAGACTTCAGTTTACTTATGAAATTGAAAGTGATAATAAAATAAATTTTCTCGATATGACCATAATCCGTACAAACGATGGTTCTCTTGTAACTAATTGGTATATGAAATCCGATTTGATCTGAACGCTTCCTACACATTCATTCTCGCCATCCTTATCGTCAAAAAATAAACTTCATCCGCTCCTTACAAGGCGTGTACTGTTACAGGTTTTCCTTCTGATACAATGTTAAAGACTTTTGTTTTCAAGCATTCTTACAGTGTCAGGTTACCTTCTAGGGAAGATTGGTCAAGATTGGGTCCGTCTGGTGTGATACCTGGTAATTATTTCCAGTGTTACATTGACGGTTCCAGAATGGATGGTAGGTCTAGAGCTGCGGTGTATTTTGAGACCGGAGATCATTTGACAGTATCTCTTGGTAAATGGACCACATCTTCCAGACTGGTTTATGCTATTCTTTGTTTTATCTTGCATGATGGGGTACGTAACACTAACTTAAAAGGTGTTTGTATCTGCTCGGACAACCAAGCTGCGCTGAAGGCGCTGAGTTCATGTGTCTTCACTTCCAGGTTAACGTTAGAATGTTCTAAAAGACTGGAAGAGCTTTCTACTCTGAAGGATGTGTTTCTAGTCTGGGTACCAGGCCACATGGGAATTTTTGGGAATGAGGAGGTGGATAGGTTTGCCAAATTAGGCGCCTCTCTCCCTTTCATTGGTCCCGAGCCTGCTGTTGCCACCTGTCTGTCTTCTGGCACCTATCTGTCAGGCTTCCAGTCATGAACAGCTTCAAAGCATTCATCCTTATGGATGAGCATAGTTAGTTTAGTCGGCAGTCCAAAATGCTCATGGAGGTCCTTACTGGCGTATATTAGTGAGAGCTGTGTCTTTCACGGAGCTCTCTCAGGATCTGGTCGGATCCCTTACTGGACATTGTGGTTTAAGGAGACGTCTCTACATAATGGGACTTATGCTGGATCCATTTTTTAGAGTCTGTGAGACAGAGGAGGAAACACCCATCCATCTTATGACTGATTGCCTGGGTTGTGAAGAAATCAGGTTCAGGACCTTTCGTAGGAATAGGATGTCTGTAGAAGAGCTTAGGCTATTTCCCCTTAAGATTATTGTCCGACTTATTCGGACTGCGGTGAATCTTAGATGGATTAGATCCGGGTCTGGATATATGTTCTAGACCTGGTTTGTTGTTGTTTTTCTTGGAGTAGCTATATGGGCCCAATGGGGCTTTGGATACCTTTGATAGGGTTTGGTCCTTCCCCACAGACGAATAATAATAATGATAATACAAGGCGTATATTATCTCTTAGTCATCCCAGTTTCCATGACAAATCATATTACTACTTACCACCATATTTAAAAATAATAGCTATCCTACCCATATTATACAAAATATCCTTACACAAGTCACTTTAGCTCCAACAATACTAGCATAACTAGGCTAGAGTTTTTCCAATGTTATTTAATATTTTTCTCAATTGTATTCTTTATTATTTCTTTTTTTTTTTGATTGATATACAGATCCCTGAAGAAGACAATAAATTTGTCGAAAAGTCGGATAATCTTAAAAAAGTGAAGTTTTATTGCCTGCTCGTCGTGATCTCCTGCAACTATAATCGAACGGTCGAGAATCATTATTATCATTTAAAATATACTTCACATATTCCTCAGAATACAATAAAATAAATTAATCCGAAAAAAATTTTCAAATAAAATTGATGACTGTGCAAGTAGCGTTCTAAAATGAAAGAATTTTGTTTGTTTTGTTTTGGGTTACAGACAACAGTGCCAATCATCGGACAGTGAGTTTTGAGTGGCTACTAGGGCGAGAAAATCTAAGGACTGCATTGCTGGCTTTGAACCACAGGCCTTCGCGTTACAAATTCAGTGCGCTACCATATGACCTACTTAGGGTACGGGAACTCAAATTCGGGTGCCAGGTAGTAAAATAATACCTTGTAAAAAATTACGCGATTCCTTGTTGGCCACAATTAAGTAATTTTTTTCTTTCCTTAGTAATTCTAATGAAGGTAGACAAAATTGTTTTACTCGTCTTGTTCACTCTTTAATCCAGTAAGATACAAATTTAATTCGTATACAGTACAATTATTAGATTAAAGCTTACCGTTATGATATACCATATTTATTGGTTCATTTATCACAGTGTTTTCTCGTCTGTGGCCACACCTGTATTTTAGAATATCTCTGTTTACTTGGCAAATTTCACAGTGACTATAACACCTCACTGCGCGATACGGGATGCGGTAAACCACTTTCTTATACTGGAACAAGTTCACGGCAAACGAAATATAGGGAGTACTGCACTTTTGAACGAAAAGCTTAGGCCAGGAATACACGACACGGGCGATCGCCCGTCCGAGTGCTCCATGTAGAAGGGAAGTACATTGGAGTGAATGGGCCAGGACACATGACATCCTTCCGGGCTCTAAAATCACCCGTGAGTATTCTCTACAGCAGAGGACGCCCGGACCGGGTGATCGCCCGTGAGGCAAGGGAGCATTGGGGCCTATAATATGGGGCAGGACACAAGTCACGGACGATCACTCGGCCGGACAGCCCTTCGTCGGTCAACCTCTCGCCACCGCCCAGTGAGTATCTGCTAGTTCTGTCCCTATTTTACAGCAATTTCTGAAATTGTGTGAAGAAATAGATATTGATTTGTTGATAACACTGGTGCAAGGAAACCATCAGTCCTTTGGGACAGAACTTCCGGTATCATACAAGGACAAAAACAAAGCCAGGGAAGGTTGGAGAGAGAATAAAATGCTCCATGCAGATGCCTTCTTTCTAATATGGGTGAACCCAGAATCTTCTATAGCGTTTCCTTCTCAGTCTGTGTAGAAATGTATAACACACCAACGAAACTTTCTTATGTCTTTCAAGTCTCATGTTTGGACAGCAACTGACAATGTAATCGCGAAATAGAAATGCATGGAATGGTGGAACTTCCGGCCGAGCGATCGCTCGTCTCATGTGTTCTTGCACTAAAAATATCACCCGTGCCCGCGTGTCCCTGGCCTTAGACCTACCTGGCCTTATTATATTATGGAATATTAATTCCTATTTAGTTCAAAGTCTCACTTTTTTATGTAATTTTACCTAGCCGGGTAATTCTTCTATTTAGGCAGCTTGCTCTACCTGTTGGAGTGAATTCGGTATTACATCTTCTATCTTTATAACACCACGTTATAACCTTCTTCTGAGTTAATCTCTCACTTCGTTAAAGAAAATCGTTGTAATCGTTTTTTTGGGGGGAAAATTCCCCCCAAAAAAAATCAAAAACATATTTACGGATTTTCCTCATAGTCGGAATTTCTAGCAATGTTTTTAATGTATATCGCACTTCCGGTTGATATGGATATTGCCGTGTTAGATGCTGTGTGCTAAATGGGATACCAAGTTTGAGCTTCCTGCTCAAAGATTTTTTTTCTTTTTTAAAATATTTTGCCCATAATACACGCATACACACACACACACACACACACACACACACACACAAATACAAATATATAATAATATACAGACAGCATATTTGATAAAAACATTTTTTCCAATCAAGACACCTCAGAACTTAAATTTCAATGAAAATTCAATTTCTAAAATTTGACTCAATTGCATTAGTTTCTGTTTCTCCAAGTAAAAAAATAACAAGACGTAAGAAAAATATATTTTATATTTTTATTTAGAGAGAAAAAAGCATCTAGCAATAAAAAAATAAAGTTTGCTGCATAAATTTTATATTATTACACTTGTATTGTTGTGAAATATTATATTTCTACCTGAATTTAAACAAAACAATAATTTTACAGTTCAAGAGAGAAAAATATTTCTGCCATCTTGAAGATTGTTGGTTTTCAATCATTCAATTCAAATATTAGAAAACTTTTGTAGGTCAAATAAAGATAAATAAGGAAGTGTCCGTCAAATAAAAGATAAATTTCTAAATAAATGCGTTAGAAGAAATATAATAATAATAATAATAATAATAAATAATATTAATAGAGCTATTAACGAAGATACACACATAATTTTTTCGTAGACATATAGCATTACGAACCGACTATGAACATTACATTTATAATTACTATAAACAAGCTGTTTATAATAAGCTTACGATAAGTTTACGAATTCGTTATTGTAATATGAAGATAGATAGATAGATTCTACCGGGGGAATGGCTATTCAGCCTACGCCACCGCGACACCCCAAGGATCTATTGTGGCACCCCCCTAGTTGGAGACCCTCCCCCTATCCTGTCCTTAACCGAACTGTGGAATTGGGGGGGGGCTCCCAGGTGGTCAATCAGAGCACCCGCCATCAGAGCACCCGCCATCAGAGCACCCTCTCGAGTCCTGCTTGCCTTAGAAGACTTAATAGGTCCGAGAGAGGGCCCTGGCTGAGGCTTGTTGGCACCAGCTTCTCTTTACCAAAGAGGCGGTACCTTAGCCAGACCAGCCCCTCGCACTGACATACCACATGCAGTGCCGTCTCCTCTTCTTCCTGACAAAACCTACACAGGCTATCCGTTGCCAGGCCCATGCGATGCATGTGCTTATTTAGTCTACAATGGCAGTGAGAATGCCAACTGCTATCCTTATGGCCACCCGGCCTAGTTGGAGTAATTCTGCAGTTAGCTTGGGCGAGTAGCTATAGATAAACTTTTTCGCCTGTCTCTGGCCTGGAGATTTGACCCACCATTCCCTTGATCGGTCCTGCATCCATAGCTTAATGGATGCACTCCTGAGGCATCTTGAGACACCACAGAACGGCTCCGGCCCGATAAGCGCTCCCATTGAGCCCTCCCGGGCCAGGCGGTCCGCCGCCTCATTGCCTCTGTGACCCGAGTGCCCAGGTACCCAAACCAGGAAGACCTTATTGTGGCTACTAATTTCCCTTAGTGCACCTAGGCAGTCCCACACCAGCCTTGAGCTGATCTCCCACGAGTCAATTGCCCGCAGAGCAGCCTGGCTATCCGAATAAATGACGACTCTGGAGTTATGCACTCCCCGTCTTCTTATTTCGGCGGCGCAGATAATAATCGCGACTAGCTCCGCCTGAAAGACCGTAGCTAGCCTTCCCAGGCTCACCGAGATATTGCATCTCGGATGAGCTCCGTACACGCCTGCTCCCACTCCGTCACCCATCTTGGACCCGTCCGTGTACCACATAGATTCGCCTGTAATTGGCGGCCTATTCTTCCATGCCCCTCTGTCTAATATCAAGACTTTGAAGGGTTTTTGGAAGTCATACCTAGGAGTCATTATATCCGTAGGCAGGCCCTTGTAATATGAAACGAATTTTCTGTTTTACGATGTAGTTAATCTTTCACTTTTCTTTATTTATATTTTTTATTTCCTATTTATTATTGAGATATTTTCTTATTTTGCTCTAAGTTTTTTTGTTTATTTTATTTATAATTGAGGCTAGTTGCTGCGAAGAATAAAAAGATATTTATTTGTATCTATCACTGTGTCTACGATTAAGACTGGTATGTTTATATGTAATATTGGCCCTTTCTTTGCTCTAGGCAAACTCTTTGCTCAAGGCTAACGCTGTATAGCAAATAAATAAATAAATAAATGAATAAAAATAAATAGGGGCGGGTGTTGGTGTAGTGGTTATGAACATGGACTTGTAAGTGGGAGGATCCCAGTTCGAGTACGCGTATTACTGCTTAATTTTATATTGGTATGAAAAATGTTAACAGTAAAGTAGGTGCTTCCGCCCCCCCCCGTCCACGATACCTAATTTGGTAGTTGGACGTTAAACCCGCCTGAAAAAATAGGCATTACTAAAATAAAAATAAATAATAAATAATACAATAATAATATATATATTTATAAACCGAAATATCTAATTTTCTTTTAATTGATGATTCAATTTGATATATTCGTATATTCAATTGATATATTAATTGTATAAATTTTTTTTTTTTTTAATTATCCAATATTCCTAATTCCTTAATTTACCATAAATTATTTTAGAGAATTAACTAAGTTATTTAGAAACATATGGATACGTGAGGTGGCCCGCGTAAATTTTACCAGTGATCAATTGACCTGTACACCACATGAATTACTGCTACCCTAAGCTAGCCAGGGATATCTATTGCATGCGTTTTGCACGGGTTACCATAGCTCAGTACTCCATGCACTTCGTCACAATAATACCCAATACACTTAAACAACATACACACTTGTTGTGATTTGTTCCGCATAACTGGAAAGCATCACAGTTATTTTCCGTGTTAGCCTGCTTCATTTTTGTGGTCATCGATCGGTTTCGGGCCTTCACCCCTTACACTCGAGTGTAACAAATAAATTTGCTATGTGCAAGACTTTGTAAATCACACGGTTTGACAACAAACATCCTGATGATGGGCGAACGCCCGAACGGCAAAAAGAAGCAGGCTCTAATGGAAAATATCTCTGATGATACATACGCTCTACCCTTTACAGACAAGGACAAACACAGTAAACAAAGTAGGGTCCTAGTTAATTGTCGTAAACTAAGAGTGAAGGAAGGGGGATTAGCTCAATGGTAGCGTGCTGGACTAGCAACGTAGCGGACGCGAGTTTGAACCCACCATGCAGCTCTTAGATTTGCTTTTCGTAGGAGCCTCTACAGCTCACTTTGCGGTGATGGACAGTATTTTCTGTAGCTAGAGAACATTGCTCGAAGGCCGGCAGTTGACTGAGAAGGCTCCGGGGGAGAGGGGCACAATAGATCTTTCAGATCGCCCAGCAATGATTCTCTACAACATAATCTCCTGTTACCCTAGAATATCCCTCCCCCCAAATCAAATCAATTGTTCCGAGAAAATTTTGTTCTTTTAATTTAAGGCGCGTCAATATCTATGGTCATTGACGCCCAGAGCCTTCTCAGTGCACTGCCGGCCTGCGGACAGTGTTCTCTCGTTACAGACAACACTGTCCATCACCGAACAGCGAGCTGTATAGGCTCCTAGGAAGAAAAAATGTAAGAGTAGCACGCTGGACTTGAATCCGGATCCTCCGCGTGGGTCTCCAGTACGATAACCCTTCCCTTTCCCTTTAGTAGCTATTCCCTTCCCTTTCCGAGAAAATGTTTGCAATAAATGTGAAAACCATTCAAGTCTGTGAGAAGTATGGCATACGTTTGGCAAGTTCACGTTTTTGAAACAGTTTTCACCCTCACAAATGTATGCAAACACACACACACGCACATATATTTTTGGAAATTTGGCATTCATTCATATTTACGTAAATTCTATTTTCAAGAAAATTAAACTAGGAAGTTTCCATGGAGATAGTAAACTTTCCTCTGAAGTATGATTTAATTTTTTTTTTTTTAATTGTTTCAGAATTAAACAATTGCACCTCTATCGAATTTAGATTTTTGTGTTTATTAAATGATGCTGATACAACAAGAGACTGCAAAGCTTTTATTATTGATTAAAAGCACTAAAAATATAGAGACAATAAAGAAATATAGAGAAAATTTTGAATACCTTCCCGAATCAGATTACTAGAATATTTTCTTTCTTATATTGTATGGAAATAAAAGTAAAACAACTGAAGGACATATATACGCACGACTTTAAGAAATCAAATCAGAAAAATTGCTTAGTTTTTTTTTGTAATGATAGTATAATGGGGTTGATGAAGGAGAGAAATGGCCTGGTTTGAATGAACAAAGAAAATATGGCTAACCCTGTATAATGTAAAAATGTAACACTGACTGCCTGGACTTTACACTTAGAATGGTAGAGTATGGTTGAGTGGTAAAGGGTAAGGTAACTGAGACGTAGTGACTGGCGAGTGAACTCTGTTGTATATCTATCTTCCGTCTCTATATTTATGTAGTTTCTCCCACTCTAGTTCGAGAGTGTGGTCCTGTCAATTTTGTCTCTCTCTCTCTCTGTTAAGGATCCTCTCTTTGGATCCTATTACAATAGCTATTTCAAATAAATGTCACTCACACGTGAAAACAGAGAAAACGAAATAAATGAATAAATAGAATTCATAAAACAAAAAATTTTAATTTTCCTGGATATTTTTAGAAAGAAAATAAAGAAAAGAGAAAGTTTTGTAAGAAAAAGTAAGAATGGGGAATGGATTTATAAAAAAGGATTGCGTTTTATTGGATTGTTACAAAGAAAGGTGATGTGTCATTGTGGCATGTGTGTAAAACATTTGTGAGTGTGTATGTGTGTGTACGGCCGGCTTTGTGAAACAAAACAAAAAAGGGTGAAGAAGAAAAAGATTAAGCACAGGTGAGAGAAAGCTCCTTGGACTGCTACTATAAAAGATTGCTAAGATACTTCGCCACAATTGCTAACTTGGCTAATCCTATTTCTTGCTATTGTGTCCCGTAAAAGAATGATATCAAGCAATAATTACTTTTACCGTAATTGCAATATTTTTTCCTCTCCCCAAAAAATTATGTTATCAACATTGGATATTATTAAATTGTAAGTTGCCAATTAAAATGATCATACCATTAATGACATTTGAAATCTCAAGTCTCAGATTCCCTCACAATTCTTAAGAACTCAAATATATTCCTGTAAATTTGTTTCAAATAATAGTGATACGTTTATAACTTGAGCGTTATCATTTTTTTTAAATAAATTACGTTTACATTATCTTAAGCAATTAAAAAAAAGTGAAAAGAATTGTCCACTGAAATACAGTACATACATTTACTAATCCTCCGACATTATTTACCTCGTCAATGAGAATTTCAAGCTAGACCTACAATACTATTGATCTATTGTAGTTGTGGTAGTTATATTATTACTAACTAGTAAGATTGACAAAGGGAAATTACATGTCCACTAAGGTTGGTAGTTTAGTGGGTGCGTTATTATAATCACTTGGTTATTATTGTCAACCCATACATTGTCACATTGTTAATATAATTATACGATATATTAAGCTTTAATGTACGTAAATAATGTTCACTAATATTTGCATCTTAGTATAGTCTAGTTTTATGAGAGAAATAAGGATCTTATGGGAGTTATGTCCCTAACTGTGTTCTATGCTGAATCCTTGCATTTCCATACGCTTAGTGGCAGATAAGAAGATGTCACAATATGTTTCTGAGATTTAGACAGACAGAATCATAAATACTTATTTCGTAAGCATGGGCTAGATAAAGGGAGCAGAACTGGAAAGAAGCTGCTGGATTCAAATTTATGGCAGTCTTTTCATCCAGCGATTTTGGAGTGCGAACAAAATAAAGCATGGTAAACCCTATTTGAAATAGATATTTCTGCAAATACACTTTGTTAGTTAGTGGAAAATCATTGTGGTATGAAGTTGTTCGCATCCGAGATTTCTTCACGTACCCCCCCTCCTAGATATCCAACTAAACGAAAAACATCAGGCGCTATCGCAATGTTGGCTAGGCCGCGCGACGTAGAATGGCCGAATATAGCCGTAGTCATGGCATAGGAAAAATAAATGTCATAGAAATTTTTGGCAAAGTCATTCCTTCAAAAACAGATTCTTGTTAGCGAGAAGCTTCAACTCATTTATGAAAGAAGCTCTTGAATCTTTGCCGAACATTTCTCTATTAATGATAGAGATTTCTTTGCCGGACGGATCGTATTTTTTTTTAATATTTTTTCTGGCATTAGCTGTTATGCGATAGCCACTATATTGTTCTATAAATGTGAAAAAACAAATTGTCAAATATCCAACATATCCCATATCAAAACAACTTTTGATTACTTGGGCTGCCAGATCTCCTATTTAGAGAATTGCGCCGTCATAAGGACAAAAGCTGCAGTGTTTCCAGCTGAAGTTCTTGGCACTCTCAGTTTTACTTATGGAATTGAAGCATGGACGCTAACCGCAGCAGTTCGCCATACCCTAAAGGGTCACAATGCGCTTTCTTCATTCGGTCGTTTCTGGACTACAATTTAATTACTTTATTACTTTTTCACAATTTATAGCTTATTTATACCGAATACACATTAACAAACCTCCTATCAGTCATTACATTCATACATTTGCGCTTAGTTGCATTCATATGATTTTAAATTCTCATACCAATAAATACTCACATCCCAATAGATACATTCATTCAAACAATTTCACACAACTAAAATAACAAATTCTCAGGGTGGAGTACTCGATATTCCTCGCACCCCTAATTCCTAAACCTAAATTAAATTTGTACAGTATTTACACAAGATTCACTCTCACATTCACACACTGCCGGGTTAGCCAAGAGATAGTGGCTAGGGATAGGGATAGTGGTAATTCATCTAGCCTCCCTCTAACAGATAAAGAATTCCAACCTGGTTTACTAAGTCAGATCTGTTAATAAGTCAACAATTACATATATTGAAAATAATAATTCAATTGAGACTTAAATTAAGACATTTTCTGATAGTTGAAATGAAAGAATCACCACAGAGCCAAGACCACAAACATCTAGAAGTTATAATGCAGCTCCCTTGAATGTATAATTTTATAAAACGAAAATTATTATGCATGAATAAACGAAATGATTTATAAAAGAATATTCATTTTTAACAAAAAGAAAATAAGTTAGTAAAGTAAAGAAAATGAGATTGCCCTGGCGACTGATGTTGTACGTTTATTTGGATATCGAGGGAGTTATATTAAAGCCGTTTATATAAAAGCTACTTGAATAGAGAAAAGAGTTTAATTTAGAAACTCAAATCCTCTTTATCAATTATGAAAAAGCATTAGAGGAAACTTCCAGACAAGTTATGTCGGAGGTGAATTCCACTACAGCTCATTGAGGTCATCAAATCATTATATTAGAAGACTTAATTTACTCTGGGTAATTATAATATAAAAAAATAAAAACTAAAATTAGTTTCAAATAAGAGAAAGCAACAAAAGTGATAGGCCTCCAAATTCAGTATACCAAATCTAAAGAAACTCACCGTTGTTTTTATGGAGAAAATTGCAGAAAACTGGAAAAAACTGTTTAACTGTACAAACGCATTTTCGTTCAACTGATTTTCTTTATACTCTGAATTTTCTTAACATATTTAATACTAATTAATATTATTTACTGTGATTAATATTATTTAGTGTAATAAACTGAAATAGCACTTTAGAGGCCAACCTAACCTTAAACCTCCCCAAAAAAGTGCTCTTAAATGCATTTTTCCAGAGAAATTTTTCAAATAAAAAATATAGCTCTTTGTACGTGTAGTTGATATGCCAAGTTTGAAGAAAATCGTTGGAGCCATTTTTGAGAAAATAACAGAAAACTGAAAGAAACTCTCAGTAAAAACGCACTTCCGGTTTTCTAATTTTCTTCAAACTCGGAATTTCAACAAAATATTTAATTCTAATTAATATTATTTAGGTTGTGTAATAAAGTGAAATAGCACTTTAGAGGATAACCTAACCCGACTCCTCTCCCAAAAGTGCTCTTAAACGCATTTTCCCAGAGAAATGTTTCAAATAAGAATTATAGATCTTTGTATGTGTAGCTTAAAGAAAATCGTTGGAGACATTTTTGAGAAAATTGCAAGAAAGTGAAAAAAGACACACAGCAAAGTGTCACTTCTGTTTGATAAATTTTGACAAATAACGTGTTGTCAGATCCCATGGTGATACCGAAACGGAATATCTACTTTATACTTTCTGCAATTTTTAGTTTTTGAGCTATACTGTTCATATTCACAAACATACACACACACACACACAGACCATTTGCTAAAAATCACTTTTTTGAACTCAGGGGACCTCAAAACGGATATTTCCGGTGAAAACACGATATTAAAAATTATACACGAATACAATACTTCCTCTTACTAGGAGTGAGAGAAACTATAAAATGAAACCAGTGGAGGTAAATAAAGGAGTCTTTGACAAGGGTGGCCTCTATCACCTGCTATTTTTAATTTATACTCAGATGTCATCCGAGAGTGGCAATCAGCCCTTGGCCACAACTTCATGTTCAATGGTACCAAATTAATTCAATACGGTCCTATTTGACGATGATCAGGCCATTGGGGACCATTTGCACCGTGCTGCTCACAAATTAGAAATCCTTTGTACGAACCGTGGTTTCCGGAACTTCTCGCAAAAATATCATGGTAATGGCCTATAAAAGGGATACTTCCAGTGATTTCTATAATAATGGTAAACGGAAATATAGTCGTGAAAGTAAGAACTTTTGATTACTTGGGCTGCCAGATCTCCTATTTAGAGAATTGCGCCGACATAAGGACAAAAGCTGCAGTGTTTCCAGTCAATGTGTGGACCAGAGCATGGACAACCAGCTGAAGTTCTTGGCACTCTCAGTTTTATTTATGGAATGGAAGCATGGTCGCTAACCGCAGCAGTTCGCCATACCCTAAAGACGGCCACAATGCGCTTTCTTCATTCGGTCGTTTCTGGACTACACTTTAATTATCTCATGTATCATCTGCTATTGATGCTAACTCATAGTAAGTACTTCCACAACCTCTATATTTATGTAAACCTCTATGTATCGTAACCGAGTAAAAATTGCAAGTGTTATGCGGCGTTTACACGATCAATAATATTGACAATACTTTAGAGTATTGACAATAATATTGATCGTGTAAAGTAAAAAAAATGTATTGATGGTCGGTATTGACAAGAGTATTGATGAAATTCAGATTTTCTATCAATACTGAGAATTGGAGGGGATATCGACAATATTATTGGTCAGTTCAATAGTTTTATCGAACGTTGCAACTAACCTGTACAAAACAAAAGCGATGCTATTATAATAGGTTAAAGAATTCTATGTAATGAACATCTCCTATAATATATTAAAGTTGACTGGCCAAATTAATTTAAAATTTCCATTTTAAGAAAACATTTCAGTTTGAACTCTGACAATTGCACTATTAGAAAAATCGTATGAGTGTTTCGCAGTTAATTTAATTTTTTGTTTCAAAAAGGGTTTTTATATGCCATGCTGTTTAATATAGAGAGAAAATAGGCTTCTAACTTTCCTTCCGAATGGTAGGCATATTAAATCACTACATGTCTACATGAAAAGTCAATCAAACAATTTTCCTTGTTTATGCCTGATTTTGGTGGAATGTTAGATAAAGATTTAGTATTTTTTGCCTTCTAAGGTGTTAATAAAAAATAAATGTATCTAAAACATGCAACACAAAATTACCAGAATATATTATATTTTATTAAATATATCATTAGGATAAATGTTTATTTTCGATGTTTTATAAAGGAATTAATTAAGAGTGAACGATAGTGGAAGTAATTTAAATAAGAAACATTAGAGCTGTCCCCCTTGAGTTTTCTATACAATATTAATAAAGTGAGCAGCAGGGTAAAAAGCTAACTATAACCATGGGCCAAAATAATAGCTACGCAAGCTTTAGAACGATTATTCATTTTTTAAAGGTTAAAAAAAAACAACTAAACTGATGAGTATAAACACGTACATACACTCTCCTAGTGGCAGAAATAGTAGGTAGTATTGACAATAATATTGATCGTGTAAAGTAATGAAATATTGATAGTGGTTAGTATGAGTATTGATGGAAATATTGTCAATACTGTTATTGACAATAATATTGATCGTGTAAACGCCGCTTTATCCTCGAGATTTTTTTTTTATATAAAACATGTGATTGCTATATACTTATGCAAATAGACAACAACTTTATTGTACAGGAACAAAAAAAAAAAAAAAAAGTGGGTCTGTACAACTATATGTTCAAAATTAATAGCTTCATTATGTACAATATTTATTTAACGATATGATATACAATGTTTTGAATAAATTATAATGTGAAAGACGTTTTGTATGGGTTGTCAACTGTGCAGTAATTTTCTGATGAGAATTGCTTCAGGCAATGGTGGTTTGTATATAGCAAAACCCTATTTGTTGGACAAAACAAAGCTGTATGCTGACAAATTGAAACCCTCATACAACTTTAACGCACGCTCACTATATCTCATCGTCCGTTCATACTATCAGGACCTATTATCAAAATATAGAACCTAGCTGAATTAATTGAATCTCTAATATATATATATATGCGTATATATGTATTTAACGTAGTCATCAATACATCAGTAGATGTGTAATTTATTAATGGAAGAAAATGTATAATTCATTGTTTAAAATCAATTGCAAAAGAAATCTATTTTTTAAATGGATGATGTAATATTATGACAATCAGCAAGTGCTTTTTTTTTTTGAAGGGGGGGCCAATGCACCGCGACCCAATTCGATCTATTGTGCTATTGCCCATAGCATCCGAACAGATGTCCTTCTCTGAACATCCGTTCTGCAAAACCTCCATCAGATTGAGATCCCTGAGGAATCCCAATACCCTGACCGGCTCTAGAGAGGGTATATCCCCCTCCTCCGCCTGGTAACTACCCAGGTACTTGAATCTTCTCAGAGTGGCAGCCTCGCAGTCTGTTAGGAGATGTAGTGGAGTTTCCTCCAGCTCCACACAGAATCTGCATGAGCTATCACTTTCCAAACCCAGCTTCACCAGGTAACCTCTAAGTCGGCAATGCCCTGTGAAGAAACCCGTAAGAACGATCTTAGCCTGCCACAGACCGGGAAGGGAGTACCAGAGTTGAAATCTCCTCGTCTCCTCCTCCTTCCTAAGTTCCGCCAACAGAAACTGGTCGCTGACTCCACAAAAAGATTCCGACACTAGGAGTGGGGCCCTAGCGCCTAACTTGGCCAGGGCGTCGGCTATCTCATTCCCTTCAATGATCAGCAAGTACGTACTACAATATTAAGGGAAATTGTTTATTTAATCACATGAGAAAGTGAATGGAAAATATGAATTAATACTTTTTTCGAAGTCTAGTTTCCACTCTTAATGTATCACAGCAACTAATGAACACTTTTCAAACCCAAAAACAAAATCTGGTGTGAAACAATCACACGACTTACTCTTACTGCAACTAATTCTAACTGATAAAATATCTTGAAACATGGAATGTTTACTAAACGTTTCAGAAACTGTAGTGAAAAAGATGGTGGGGATTTCGCTTGTTTACCTCTTAGCGCTCTCTGTTATCAACACCTGGACATAGATATGTGACAGCAAGTTAAATGTAAACTTAAATCACAGTTATCGCAAAATCATCACCAAATATAATGGATATGAGAAGGAGAAAATTGGGTTTAAGAGATGAATAAACTGAAAATAATGGTAAACACTGTATAATGAGAAAGTAAACAAGCTGTCAGGACTTTATACGTAAATAGTAGAAATTAGGTAGCGTGAGATTTAGACTGAGTTAGAAAGAGAATGGTAGTAGTTGGTTGCTGACATGTTGTAACCAACACACATTCTGACGCACACATTGCTGACATACTGCTGTATAAACTGTTCTACAGTAACTGTTCTACAGCATACTTGCTAGAGCAACTGTATATATACAGAGTCTCCCACTCTAGTCTGGCCTAAGTAGCTAGTGAGTGAGATTCTGAATTTTGTGTGTGTGTGTGTGTGTGTGTGTGTGTGTGTGTCTCTCTCTCTCTCTCTCTCTCTCTCTGTTTTAGATCCCCCTCTTCGGATCCTATTACACCAAATAAATTTTCTCTCTCAAAAAAAAAATGTTGCAATTACAACAAGTTATAGGTTTGTATCTATGAGATTAGCGTTCCAAGTTTATAGATAAATCTTTCAAATTGGTTTTTAAGATAATTACTTAAAATTCAAAAAAATCCTATTCTGTAAGGTCTAATAGTTAATGGTGGCACTATTTTCTTCCGATTTGGTATTATAGCATATTATTTTATGTATTTTAATGTATCTTATTATTATATAGAAGGTAGAACCATAAATTGCACTGATGTGGTACTTTGGAGATATAATGGAAGTGAGAAGGTGAGAGAGAATTAGAGAGAATAGGTGTTAGAGAAATAAACTAGAATATAAGGCTGAACACTGTATAATGAAAGAACATACAAACTTTAAGGACTTTACATGTATGTAGAAGTTTGGTAGCAAAAGGTATATAAAGAGACAGACTGGCTGAGTGATGAAAAGGTAGAGAAGGTTGCTGACTGGTTGTAAACTGGCCGTAAACTGTCCTGAACTCTACTGCTATTCTCTATTTATATGAATCGAACTGTCCCTTTGTAGACTGGCCTAGTTGGGGGGAGTAACTAAATTTGATTCAATTTAATGTGCTTCTCCGGTCTTCGGTTCCTATGAATCTTTGATGATTCAGAACCCATTACCAGAGGCAGCTTATGTTTTCTACTCCCCATGAGAACTCTTGTAAAATCAATTTCCCTAGAAAAGTGATAGATATTTATTCCAATTAAAGTCGTAGATATTTATGTGTTTAGTATACTAAGTTAATATGAAATCGTGGCTGCCAATTTCGAGGATATCGCCAAAAAATCTAAGCCAACGTTCAATAAAATCACAATTCGAGTTAAATTGAATTTTGAGCAAAAGCACAATATATATGTTCTGTGTGTGTGTGTTTGTTTGAACAAAATTTCTCAAAAAAACGAAAAATTGTTAAAAAGGGAGGAGTTAAAATTAAAAAAAAATCACATTAGTACAATAACCGAACAGATGTATTAAATCTCGCTTAAATAAATAATGAATGATAAATTAACAATGATTTGCTAATCGATAGTTATTCGCCATTTATCATTATCTATTTGCCTGTATCTGGAACGCAGCTATTTTAATGGCAATAAGGATACATAGACCCACAAACACTGTAAGGCTTCTTTTTTTATTCTAATAATATTTAAAAAAATTGCGACCCTAGAAGTTTTAGGCTATTCTAGATTATGCCAAAAAGACTGGAAACTGCTCCGTTTTATGTAAATGTGAAGGAGAGTTAATTTGACTGCGGTGGTTAAGTTCTGCAAAAAAAAAAGCTAAGTGCACACATGTATCCTGTTGGAATTGCTCTCCAGGCTTCTAAATCGATCGTAAAGATTGGATTGGTGGGTGGTCCTCTAACATTATAGAACAATAGAACAATAAACCTAGTGATATTACCATCCTCTCATTTCCTCTTCACCAACATGCGGCAATTTTTTGATGGTGGCATTTCCTCACTATATTATATAACTAATAGCTTTCCATTCCCCAGATAACTACGGATTTTGGAAATGTTTAGAAAGGCAAACTCATATTTTTTATTTTACTTCCTCTTATTCCTAGTAAGAGGAAATATTGTAATGTGTCAAATTTTCGATATCGAGTTTTTACCGGATATTTACGTTTTGAGGACCGGTGATTAGAAAAAAATGATTTTTAGCAAATGGTCTGTGTGTGTGTGTATATGTGAACAACATAGCTCAAAAACGAAAAACCGTAGAAAGTTGTAACTCGACTTTTAAGTATCACCGTGGCATCTGACAGTAAGTTATCTGTCAAAATTCCTCAACCGGAAGTATCATTTTACTAATTTTTTTAATTTTTTACTTTTTAGCGATTTTCTCAAAAATGGCTCCGACGATTTTCTTGAAACTTAATACATTAACTACACATACAAAGAGCCACAGCTTTTATTTCCCTAATTACTTACTACTAGCTTATGTTTGTTCCGGAAAAATGCATTTATAGGCAGTTTTGGGGGAGAGGTGGGGTTACCGTTTCCTCTAAAGTGCTATTCCAGTTTATTATACAATTCTGTCATCTAAATAATATTAATTAGAATTAAATGTGTTGTAGAAATTCCTAGGTTGAAAAAAATCTGATGACCGGAAGTGCGTTACTTTACCACTTTACTAAATGATTTTTTTTTCCACTTTTTCGCGATTTTCTCAAAAATGGCTGTGAAGATTTTCTTGAAACTTTTTATATCAACAAAACATACAAGGATCTACAACTTTTATTTAAAACATTTATCTGGGTAAATTTATTTAAGGGCACTTTTAGGGGAGGGGGGGCTATATTTTTCTCTAAATGCTATCGTAGTTGATTATACAATTCTATCATGCAAACAAAATTAATTAGATATAAATAGATGGTCAAAATTCTGAGTTTCAAGAAAATTAGTAAACTGGAAATGCGGTTTTACTCTCTTTCGCTCTCTTAGCATCAGTGCCAGTTATAAGTTAAAACATTAGTGTTTTGCACTTAATCTAGATAAATAATTGATTTATAAACATAATTACTGTGTTATTGAAAAGCATTTAAATTTCTTTAAAGATTAATATATTTAATTTAATATCCAGTGTTTTCTCAATTATTTCTTATTACTTCTCTCTTAAACTATATATACGCACAAGCCCTTTACAAAACCGCTAGTGCTATACAAACTACTACACTACTATACAACACAACATACCAATACATTTCAGTAGCATGTATATTCATTTGGTTCTTGATCGGTTTTAGATTTTCATTGATTGTGTTTGCATTGGAAAGTATTCTCCAGAAACAACTTATTGCTCTCTCTCCTCCCCCCCCTAATGACTAAATGACTATAAAACACAGAGCATACTTAACAACACTATTAAAATTTAGTTATAAAGTATCCCTTAAAAACATGCTATTTATTATACACTATTTTCTAATGTATAATCATAATTTATAATAATTCCATTTTATCATTAAAGACAACACATAGTAAGTAACATAACCTTATAACCTCCCGCACATTATACAGCCAACCAAGGTAACAGTAACATTACCTTGAAGTGAACTCTCTACACGAACTTAGGGTGAATTTGCGTCTGACGATGGATGAATATATTCAATGTTACGACGGATAAAATACCAGACATATCACTATTGTTTGTATCTTTTACTATGACAATTGATTTTAAAAACATTTTTTTGGGGAAATTAATAAAGTTGCGCTCTTCACATAAAAAAAATCATTTTATTAAGCTTAGATTTTCACATTGATATGTAATAATTGAAAATAACTAATGATTTATTAGCAATTATTAGTTTAAAGAAAAATTTAACAATTTTAAACTATGTAAAGAGAGGTACTAGATAGTGGTGTGAGTGTCTCACACCAGAAGTTTACTTTTTCTTATTTTTGGCAAGTCTTGCAAGATCATGCCAAATATATTCGAAATTGTGTTTTCAGCCATTAATCTGTGTTATTTATTTATTTATTTATTACTACATCTAAGCGATTAGTTTCTTGTAGGAAGTTGCTGTGATCTTAGTACATCAGAAAGAATACAATATACAGATATAAATAGCGATAGTTATAAAATAAAAATTAAACTAATACAAAATAAGATTAGTCCTTATTTCTTAATAATTAACCGTTTACAATAAATTAGATACAAATCATTCAAATGTTCGACTGAGGTGATATTTAACAGATTGGCAAGTATGAATTCATCAGTGTCGTCACTGTTATTGTGATTTATATATTTGATATACACTTATTACTAACATGTAAAGAATTTACACTTTAACAACAAATGAATTAGATTATCTTTTTCTGTAGAGAAACAATAAGGGCAGTTACAATTATTAAAAACATATTTTAAGTTATTAATATATATACTGGTATGAGTTATGAGGCTAGTGTAGTGGAATCGTTTATTGTGATTCCTGAGGTATGTAGTAGATGTCTTAAAGAGGGTGGAAGTTAGTTTAGAGATTTTTGGAAGTTAGTGCTCGAATTACTAACACTGAATTTTATAAAAATAGCCTATACCTTTACAATAATTTAAACGTGAGTAATGGTAACTATTAACAAGAAATTCTTAGAAATAAATAGGAGATAAATAACTAATAATTTAGAATGATTAAAATAAATGAACTGAGATGTACAACTAAGGAAATAAGTATAAATAAAAACTGTATAGGGACGGAGGAACTGCTGCTCGTATAATAATCTTGAAGACGTACTGAAGTATAATCATCCCCTCTTCCAATGGGGCGAAGTTTATATATTAGTGTTAGCAACACTCACACCAAGATATCTGTCCTAGTGTGCGACCTTGGTTAGTTCGGTGACCAGTGATTTAGGTCAGTGGTCAGCTTATCGGTGCTTGCTTTGATGTAAAGTATTGACCCTTGGTTTTGTTTGTTTGGCCGCGGCCTTGTCTTGAAGACAGCAGCCGGCTAGGCCACTGTTATAAATTATTCTTTCTTTTTGTTATGTGTTGTGAAGGTTTGACATTGCTATGACCTTGCCATGTCATTACACTAGTCTACGAATTTGAGAGATTATACTAATCTTATTTGTATGTACATGATGTGATAAAAATTTGAAATGTAAAGTGGAGGGAGCAATTAGTCTATAATATGGATTATAGGATGAATTAAGAATTCCATCTAAGTCTTTGGATGCTAGATTATTTTTAAATGCATAGACCAGGTCATTATATTTAGTTTGAATGATATTTGGATCTTGCAAAGACCAAAGATAATCGGCACCTATAAGGCAAAGGCTGGTTTTCATTTCATCCGCCCAATTAAATGGTAAAGCTATAGTTGTCCGAGAGAGCCATTAATCTGTTCAAACATATTTTTGGAATTCTTTCATTCGGCATCTTCAAGAGAGATATCCACCATTTAACCATTTTTTAAAATATCTTCTTCAACTGAACATGGCTCCTGCCAGTCTCTACTCGTGCAATAATAATCTGGGGTGATTATCGGCAAGTGAAGGAGTTTTTTAAAAAAAGACAAACGCCCACGTTCAACGACACATTCCCCAGCAAAGCCGATTGGGAGATAGAATCAAAAATTATGCCGTTTGATTGCACAAGCATCAGATTTTGTGCCTTTCAATATATTCCATACTATAGTATTGGCAACAGTGCATTTACTAGGCAAAATGTTTAACGGTCTGTCTAAACACTCGAAATACATGTTTAAAATGGAACACTAGAAATACATGTTTTATGGTTCCCTGATATGGATGTTTTTAGCGATTATTCTGAATATTTTGCGTGTGTATGTACAAAATATCTCTTAAAAAAAAGGAGGAAAAAAAAATCGCCGTGAGGTTTAACTTGGTTTTCCATCTAGATGCTACCACCGCATCTGACACGAAAGTTTTGGGCAAAACCCATAAATCGGAAATACGGCCTTTTTTTTTTACTTTTTCGCAATTTTCTTAAAAATGGCATCAACGATTTCTGTAAAAAAAAAAAGATTTTAAGATTATTAATATTTAAAGATATTAAAATAACACATAAGTAAAATTGTTTATTTTAAATTTTAAAATAAACATAAGTTAAAATATTATCACAGGTAAAGGTAAATTTAATAAATTATAATTTTTACAATATCAACTAGAAAACTTGTTGCTTTATTTTGTGGTATTTTTTTTTTGTTAATAAATTCATAGAGCTAGAAGAAATTGAAAATATTGGTATTCAATAATAACGTGTGTACATGGTATGTAGAAAAAAAAAGAAAGTTGATCTGACTTGTATTGAAAACAACAGAGGATCGTTAAAATATTTACACAAAATAGTTGTATGGGTTTAGGAAGAATGGAATGTAACTGGAAATTTTATTCTAGGTTGTATTGATCATGTTTTTAAAAGTTAAATCAAAAACCAAATATAATTTTTCTACAATAGTTGAATAATATTATACGATCATTTCACTAAAGTTCTACTTTTTCTCACTAATGAGTTACACATACACTACTTTCTCTCACTAGTGTGTGAAAGTAACATTATTTAACTGTAATTAATCCGACATCTAGCGGCAATACGCTAAAAACAATATCAAAACATGTTCCAGATAGAGAGGATTTGAGGTTATAGCAAACAGAACAGGTTATAATATTTGACTTGCATTAAAACACATTCTCATTATTAGCATCTTTTCCTTTTCTTTTTTTTAATTTATATAAATTAAGAACCAATTTAATAAGGTTGGAGAAAAAGTTTAATATTTAACTCTAGAGCTCTTAAAGAGAAGTTAAATATTTAACTCATTCTTTACAACGCTCGTTCAGTTGCCACACTAGCTAGTGGCCCTTTTCTCTCTTGTCAAATAACTATTATTAGTAGTAAAATATCGTACTTGTGCGTTTGTCGACTTCCAACTTGCATTTAATTGTATTAGCCGTGAGATCTCTTGCGGCAATCTTAGAAGTTTGGTTTTTTATAGGAATATAAGACTGCATAACAAACCTACCTTATCAGAGACATTTTCCGTGGTAGCCTGTTTCATTTTGTGGTCATCGACCGGTTTCGGGCGTTCGCCCATCTTCAGGATGCGTTTCTTCAGAAAGTGTGACAACACAGACTTGCACAGAGTAAATGCAGTTTACACACATTCGAGTGTGTCGGAATCGTATAACATTATTCAATTGATGTAGACACACTCGAATGTGCTTAAACTGAATTTGCTCTGTGCAAGTCTGTGAGATCGCACTGTCTGAAACAATGCATCTTGAAGATGGGCGAACGCCAAAAACCGGTAGATGACCACAAAATGAAGCAGGCTACCACGGAAAATGTCTCTGATGATTTCCAGCTCTGCGGAAACCAACCACCACAAACCTACCTTATGATGAAAATATTTGTATTGAATTTTTAAGAAGTATAGTGTGAAGGGATGGTTATTGATGAAGATACTGGTAAATTTCACAATGATATAATTAATAATATTTACTTAAACTACCGAATGACTAGTTGATAGAGCGAAAGAGAGAGACAGACAGAGTGGTAGCTCGTATGTGTATCACTAATGATTACTACTGATTTACCCATGATTGATATGATGTAGCGTTGTCTTTTATACGAATTTTCTCGACCCACCTACAATTCGTAGTCCCTCCTAGTTTCTGGTTGAGCCAGTTAGATTTCTTCTTGCCCCCTTCCTTATTGAAGTATTTAGGGCGTGCTAGCTGTAGTAGCGGGGATGAAGGCGTATGGGTGGTGGGGAAGTAGATGTATGTTTTTGGTGGGGGAGTAGATGTATGTTTTTCCACTACAATAGCTTCGCAAAAAAATCTTTGCCCCAAGCAGATGATGGAGCAGTGAATCCCTTTTCTCTGATATTTAAAGAACATGCCCTTGTGTGCTACTTGGATGGTTTAGAAAATGATAGTACCTGCAGAGTCTGTAAAAATCTGGAAGAGATTACCCTACACCCCCTGACTGACATACTTCGCTCACTCAAAGTAAGAAACCTGGGTACCTCGCAATGTTGGAGGAGTATGTATTCTCATATTACACTATACCGCTTAAAAAAAAAATTGTAGGCCCCTATTATTATTATTTTTTTTTTTTAATATTCGTGGAATATTCAGGTTTCTTAGATTGAAGGACGATAGGAATGATACTCGTATATTCTCTTTGGAACATGCTGGGGCAATCTCAAGAAATAAATAAATATTTTATTAATAACTACTTCAACTGTACAATATCATTGATGTTGGGTTTTGCGTAACTGACATTTTAAGCCACACATATCTATTAGTTTAAGTAATAAGCTTGGCTTATCTGGCGGTGACTGGAGCGTTTCGGACTACACCGACCGCATCTATGGAGACTTTGTTAGGGATTCCACCTCTCTTTGTGGAGGTGAAAAACCAGGCAATGAAAGCCTGTTATAGAATTAAACAGGCTGGTTTTTGGCAGGGTAAGCGATATGGTCATTCTACCATTTATCGTGAGATGCTTTTAAGGATTCCCATTACAGGTTTTCCTTCTGATAGGAATGTGAAAACTTTTGTCTTTGGTCATTCCTACAGAGTTAGGTTGCCTTCTAGGGAAGATTGGTTAACCCTGGGTCCGTCTGGTGTGATTTCTGAGAATTATCTCCGATGCTACACAGACGGTTCCAGGATGGATGGTAGGTCTGGGGCTGCCGTCTATTTTGAGACGGGAGATCATTTGGTAGCGCCTCTTGGTGAGTGGGCCACCGTTTTCCAGGAAGGTTTATGCAATTCTTTGCTGTATTTTGGATGAGAGGGTGCGTAACACTAATTTAAAAGGTGTTTGTATCTGCTCGGATACCCAGGCTGCGTTGAAGGCGCTTAATCATGTGTCTTCACTTCCAGATTGGTGTTGGAATGTTCTAGAAGACTGGAAGATCTTTCTTTATTAAAGGATGTGCTTCTGGTCTGGGTTCCAGGTCATATGGGAATTTTTGGGAATGAGGAGGTGGATAGGTTTGCCAAATTAGGTGCCTCTCTCCCTTTCATTGGTCCAGAGCCTGCTGTTGGTGTGTCTTCTGACACATGTTTGTCGGGCTTTCAGACGTGGATGACCTCACAGCACTCATCCATAAGGATGAGTGCAGTGGGTTGTCGGCAGTCTAAAATGCTCATTGGGGGCCCGGACGGAGCTTTGAGCAGTGGGGTCCGATGTCTTTCACGGACCTCCCTCAGGTATCTGGTTGGATTCCTCACTGGGCATTGTGGTTTAAGGAGACATCTCTATATAATGGGACTTGTGCCTGACCCCTTTTGTAGAGTTTGTGAAACTGAGGAGGAAACACCCATGCATCTGATGACGAATTGTTTGGGTTGTAAGGAGATTAGGTTTAGGAACTTCGGCCGGAATAGGATGTCGGTGGAGGATCTTAAGCTGTGTCCTTTTAAGGTTTTGGTCCGATTCGTTCGGTCTGTTGTGAAACTTAGATGGTTGAAACCTGGGCCTGGATTTGTATTCTAGTCCCAGTGGTTGTTATTCTTTAGGGGTAGCTATATGGGCCCTGGGGGGCTTTGGATAGCGTAGGGTTTTGCCCTCCCCTTTCGCGAATAATAATAATAAGTAATAAGCTCCATCCACTTCCCCAAGGAGCGAGATATTAGAGTAATATTTTTTTCTTTTTTTGCAATAATTAATAAGAGAGAAAAAAAAATGTTGAACAGGAAGGAAATGCACATAATCCTTGAGCGGTACCTCTCATGACTCTTATCTGTATATAAATATTTATGCTCCCCAATAGATTCCCCAAACTACCATTTTTGTTTTATTACTGTATATTTCCTTATTCCATCCGTTTTATATCAAAATGAATCTATTGAATAATCATTTATTCAATACTCAAATCATTTATCAATATTTCCATTTCCAATAATGTAAGCCACTTGGTTATAGAGAATAAATAATTTATGGAATAGGCGATCAAAATCAATAAAATCTTTTTTTGTTACTATTACTTTCTCTTGTGCCATAAGAGAAAGTAGGTATTGCATTCGAGATTTTGAAATTTTTGTTTTCATCTATAATTTTCAATTATAAGAGATAATTTTTTTAAGGATTTTGTCTTTGTGTATGCGAACTTTTCAGGAAGAACTTAATGTAAAATAAAAAAATTTGATGTGAGCCACTCAGACACTTTCTTGTACTGAAATTTTCATAGTTATTATTGACTAAATCTTATCAATCATATAATTCTTATTAGATGTTCAGTTGCCTTCAATTTACCTGAATGCGAGAATCTTAACTTCATAAAATGGCTTCTACTTTTTTTTTTGAGGATAGCATAACTAACACTTGCTTAGAATCCATTTGAATGAAGATTTAAGATTATTGTCAGTAACCTTTTCAACGTTCTTTCTTCATTACTTGGGAGCAAGACCCTACGTGGTTGTTCCTCGCCTAGTCCTTGACCGTCCTGATTCCTGGCAAGTAAGATTTCTCTGCTCAGAATGAACTAGTTCATTTTAATTATTGATACATTTGATCCAATTATTGAAGGGAAAAGATTGATTGGCTGACCTTAGTTGTTTTACGGGTAGATGATGGACTCTCTGCACAACTTCTGAATTGCGTCACCAAAAACATGAGGCGCTTGGTTCATTGCAGAAGATGATTGCCTCGGTTGTGTGGAAATTAAGTTCAGGACCTTTGGTCGGAATAGGATGTCTGTGGAAAAGCATAAGCTATTTCCTCTTAAGGTTATTGTCCGATTTGTTCGGACTGCGGTGAAATCTTAGATGGATTAAGATTTAAGATTAAGATTAAGATTAAGATGGATTAAGATAAATTAGTGGGAGAATGTAGGAGAAGGCTTAATGCTTTGGCTCGGAGGGGTAAGGTGCATTTCTATTGGATACCCGGACATGCGGGAATAGAAAGCAATGAGAGGGCGGATCGGCTGGCTAGGGAGGGATCGCCATTACCATTTTATGGTCCTGAACCAGCCCTGGCCGTTACAAAGACGTTTCGCGTCAAACAGATTAGACTTTGGGAGACGAGAGCTTTGGAGAAACGCTGGGGGGATACGCAGGGCTGCCTCCAAGCTAAAAGATTTATAAAGGCAAGCAAGCGGGGAATCTCGGAGTATCTCCTGTCTCTTAGTAGGATGGGTTTGAGGACCTTGGTAGGACACTTGGGTGCACAGTCACTTGGTAACATAGGGAGGACGCGGAGTCCCATTTGTCAGAATTGTGATGACGGAGTTAGGGAAACGGTGTATCACTACTTATGTCAGTGTCCCCGTTTCGCTGGAACTAGGTTTCGTATATTTGGGAGGACACCACTCTCGCAGGATTGCCTGGGCGAGTTGGAGTTTGGGGATATCTTGAGATATTGTAGATTAACCGGCAAGTTACCGGGGGAGATTAATTAAGGGGTTACGGGGGGTATCGGGGGGATAAGAGCCACATAGGCTTAGGTCCCGCGCCTTTGGGGCACCCGTTCTGATAATAATAATAGATGGATTAGATCCGGGTCTGGATATTTGTTCTAGATCCGGTTTTTTGTTGTTTTTCTTGGGATAGCTATAAGAGCCCAGTGGAGCTTTGGATAGCGTAGGGTTTGGTCCCTCTAGGGATCTGGATGATAATTTATTATTATTTCTCAATAGGTTGAGAAATAATAATAAATTATCATCCAGAAGAACTTGATACAAAAAGCATGTGATGCCCTTGAAAAAGTGTGGAAGAGGATGGAAAAAAATCATCTTTTAGTTTATCTATTTACTGTTTAGCAAACCACTTCTTCTTGGATACGTTTCATAAATTGGGAAAAAAATATATATCCTAATTTTTTGATAGCAAATACAGTCAGTCCATGTCCTAAGTTGGTAAAGTATCCTAATTCTGCTCGGCAGATTCGTACCAACAAAATCAAAAAATCATCTTTTACTTCCATTAATAGCTACAAAAATTACAATAAAAATTACTAATCAAACTTTTAAACACCTTTTATAGCAATTATTTCAACGCTAATCTAATAAAGCAGATGTTTATATCTACCTGATTGAAATAGATTTAAATTTAATTACGTGATAAGAACAAATAATTAATATTCTTAAAATAAAACTTTTTCAACGCAATTTTAATTAGAATTAGTTCATTTAAGCGTAATGAAACTTATCAGAATTCAATTTGCCGTTAAAGTTAATCTAATCTTTATTAATCTCATAGACTGAGCGTACATCCATCCTCCGTTATAATCTTCATAATCTTAACTTTATTTTTGAATATATAACACGAGACGCATAATTCTTTATTAAATTTTAGTTTATTCTTTACTCTTTTCTTATTCAATAAGGATGAAAAGGCAAAAAGGCAAAAAATATTGAATAATGTTTAAAGCTGCTCTGTATATTAGTAGACAAAAAAATAAATTAAAAATTATAATTTTATTTAAATTAATTAAATTGAGTGGTCGACCCACAAGTTACAATTATGTACAGTATCCGTTCACAATATAAAATTAATCAATTAAATTTTGACTGAATCTTCTTTTTTTCTCAAAAGAAATACTACAGGCGATATTTCATAATAATAAATAATTGATGGTTTTATTTCTTCCGACTTTCACGAAATATTATTACAATAATTGTATTGTTATTACTATAATTGTAGCTCTATAGTCCAATAAAGATGACGAGACCTGCTTCAACAAAACAGTCCAGCCTATTAATGTTCTAATTGCTTTCTCCCAGAGTGCAGTGATCCAAAGAATATATGCCAAGTTTACTAGGAAAAGGATAGTGTAGTGAAATCATTTATTGTGATTCCTGAGGTATGTAGTAGATGTCTTGAAGAGGGCAGAAGTTAGTTTAGAGATTTTTGGAAGTTAGTGCTGGAAGTATTAACACGGAATTTATAAAAATAGACTGTTTTTGAACAATAATTTAAACGTGAGTAATGGTAGCTATTAACAAGAAATACTTAGAAATAAAATAGGAGATAAATAACTAATAATTTAGAATGATTAAAATAAATGAACTAAGATGCACAACTAAGGAAATAAGTATAAATAAAAACTGTATAGGGACGCGGAAACTGCTGCTCGTATAATAATCTTGAAGACGTACTGAAGCGTAATCATATAATCATCCCCTCTTCGCCAATGAGGCGAAGTTTATATATTAGTGTTAGCAACACTCACACCAAGGCATGTGTCGTAGTGTGCGACCTTGGTTATTTCGGTGACCAGTGATTTAGGTCAGTGGCCAGCCTTAGCGGTTGCTTGCTTTGATGTAAAGTATTGACCCTTGGTTTTGTTTGTTTGGCCGCGGCCTTGTCTTGAAGACAGCAGCCGGCTAGGCCACTAGTTATAAATTATTCTTTCTTTGTTATGTGTTGTGAAGGTTTGACATTGCTATGACCCTGCTATGGCAGTTTCCATTACTCACGTTTAAATTATTGTTCAAATACAGTCTATTTTTATAAATTCCGTGTTAATACTTCGAGCACTAACTTCCAAAAATCTCTAAACCAACTTCCGTCCTCTTCAAGACATCTACTACATACCTCAGGAATCACAATAAACGATTCCCCTACATCTGGTGGCAGCGGTGGGATCAGAACATCCATTAAACGATTCCACTACAATACACTAGTGTGTACCCATGAATTCTAGACCATTGTAAGATTCAATTCAATGTAATGGCAGACACTCAAGCTAAAGGAGATTGCCTGTTAGTTATTTACACTCATATAAGGAATATCTGATATAGGCACACAAAAAAAAAATTGAGCATATAGGAAGATATGAAATAGCTTAAAAGCAAAGAATTCCCTCCTCATTGTACAGAGTTACCAAATTACCTTGTCCGCGAATTACTTGCGTAAGCATTTAAATTCCAGCTTTGCTCCAAGCAATATTTCTTCATTACTATTCTGAACAACCGATATAAACATATTATATGTTTCGCAGGAGTAAATTCTAGTGGAGAAAACGTTGCCACAAACCTCTGGCTTAGGATACAACAAATCAGCCGTCTAAATCTGCATATTAACAATGAGGAAATTGCCCGAAACTAATTAGATAAGAAAACCATGTAATATTGAAAGGGGAAAACTTCAAAAAAACAAATTTTTATTTTATATTATTCACAAAATGAATAAACCACTAATGTAGTGAATTTAATTTAAATCAACAAATTAAAATTTTACAATTATAGGAGACGATAAAATTTGTTTCAGCTGCACAAAAATTGTTCTATGAATGCATTTGAAAGTTATTCGAGAAAACATAATAATGTTAAAGAGTTTATGTTGAACTAAAAGTTTTATAAAACCAACTTTAAGAGGTTTAACTTTGATAAATGTAATAATTTTTGTAGGATTTTATGATATAAATGTCAATTACTTTTTTATTTATTCTTCTATACTTTAATAATGTTTAGAAATTGACGTCCTGAAATCTTGACTATATTTGTTTTTTTTTTTGTTTTTTTTTTAAGAAAACTTATAAAAAACAATTTTATGGACCATAATTTTAAGAATTTGTAATGAGTTCCCCCATTTTAAGAGTTATGAAGGAGTGGAACCATTAAACTGTAACCAACTACGTAGTTCCTTAGAAAAGAATGAATTCTTGTTAACTGTTGCGTAATACAAATGAAATATTGCATATGCTCAAATTTGAATTTGTATTTAAATATGGAACAGAATACAAAATGTTCGATTTATATAAAATAATCGCTCGATCTGTTAATATCATTTGTTGAAATTTTAATTCAATTATAAGCGATTATTTTTTTTTTTTTTGAAATTTACAACTATAACAATAGTTATAACAAGTAAATGTGATGATAGTTGATTCAGTAATAGGATGTTTAGATTGGAGAAGCCACCCAGTGTTGTCACTCCGTTATCATGGAACATTATTTCACTGTGTCATGACAATAGTAGATCGCGAGGCCATCTTCTCTTCAATCTCCTTAGGAGATTGCCTGGTATTGTAGGACAAAAGAGCCGTTCTATAAGAGAATTGGGAATGAGCTGCTGTAGAGGAATGAAATTTGAGGAAACGAGATTTCGCTAAGTCGTTGACAAAAGGAATCGGTTCAGGTCATTGTGGATAGTGAGGTTAGATATAAAAAAAAAATGGAGCATTAAGGATTTTCCGAGGAATTATTGACTGCAAGGATTGGATGCGTTGGGAATTGGAACGTTTAGTCGATCCCCATACTTCAATACCGTATGACCAAATTGGTCTTAATAACAGCAGATATAAAAGTCTTTTGTTATTTAAGTCTTTTGTTTTGAGCGTCTGTCGATGAGCCTTGCGAGGAGTTTATAGCGTCGGTTAGCTTCTTGTCTTTTCAGTCTGGTGTGTGGATTCCATGTTAATCGTCTGTCCAAGTATAGTCCAAGGTAACGTACAATGTTAACTGATTGAATAGGGATTTGGTTAATGAATACAGGTGGTAGGATTTTTCGTCGAAGTGTAAATACTATGTACTTTGATTTGGTTGGATTATTTTTGATTCGCCATTTAACTAACCAGGTCTGGAGTTGGTCTAGGTGCGTCTGGAGAGCCCTGACAGCAACAACAAGTTCGATATGAGGGGACAGTATTGCAGTATCGTCCGCAAAGGTAGATATGATGGTATTTGGATGCTGTGGAATTCTGTTGTGTACTATTTAAACAAAAAATTCTTTAGACAAAGTCATTAAACTTAGCATCGATATTATTATTTGTTCCTGTACACAGTAACCTTGCACTGAGGGTCTATATTAACTACACGTTCCTTTAATGACGGACGTATTATTTAACCCACAGAAATATTCTCTTTTGCCTACCTTCGTCTTCAACAATGGAATAAAAAAATTCAAGAGTTTTCTCTTTATAGCACACATTAATTTTATAAAAAATAGTAAGCCATTGGACGGGGAATAAAAACATATTACCGGAAGAACAAAATGGGAAGAAACAATACAGGATGCACTGACAATATTTTTATAATTACGCTCACTAATTAATATCAATCTCAGGCTGAAGGCAGGTACCTTGTTCGCAGTATTCGTTGATTTTAAACGCGCATTTGATATTGTAAACCACAATAAATTATTTGAAAATTTATACAGTATTGGTATAAGCACCAAAATAGTTAATATATTAAAAAACACCTACTCCAAATCTAAAATAATTATAAATAATCGTGAAATTGAATTAACAAAAGATTTATTGCAGGGCGACTCAATTTCATCATTACTTTTTTCATTATATATTACGGAATTTGTAACTTTTTTTAAACAAAATAATTATACGGGGAGAAAGTGTTAATCATAAAATAGAATTAAATTTATTATTATTCGCAGATAATTTAGTTATCTTATCGAATTCTTATACAGATATCCAGTATAAATTAAAACTTCTAGAACAATATTACGATATTAACGGGCTAGAGGTGAACAATGAAAAAAAGTAATGCCATTGTATATCGGCAGGGAGGAAAACATAAGCGCATGAAACCTTTAATATACAAAAATAATGAAATTGCAATTGTCAACAAGTACAGTTATTTAGGTGTTTTATTTACATCATCCTGTAAATTTATACAGAAAAACAATAATGTTATTAGAAAAGGTATGTTAGCTGCGACTAATGTCAGAGGTATATTGTATCGTGCTAAATCTCAACCCTGGTTAATGGAGAAAAGTGCTTTTTAATTCCATGGTAGAATCTATATTTCTCTATGCATCTGAAATCTGGGCACATACATACACACTAATAAATTAGAAACTGCTAATAACAGATTTTTTAAAAATTAATTCCAATGTCCTAGAACTACGCCCAACCACTCCATTAGATCGGAACTGGGAGTGAGTCGTATAAAAGTAGCTGTAGTTAAAAGGATGTTGAATTAAACACTCGATATGTCGACCATCAGATTACCGAAAGTTTGTTATGAAATGTGGATATTATTAGATAGGGAAAGAAATAATAGTCTGTCTTATAACTGGTATATACAATTAAAAGAAAAATTAGTGATTATAGAGCGTGATGAATATCTCAAAACTGAATAATAATCAAACACTAACTTCACAATTTTGCAATAATATCTTAAGAGACTCTTAACAATCACCAAATTTTCACTGATTCCAAGGCTATTTTAAATTCGCATTACAGAACAATAACTAACTTCAGTTTCGGTGAGCCATACTTTTATTTTTTGAACAATTTGAAAAAAGGAGACAGGTGAGCCAGCTTAGAATCGCATGCGCAAAGCATTTTAGATTATATTGGAATAGTTCTTCCTATAGATTTGAGTCTAGCGAAAATTGCATCAACTAGAATTTGCAACTTCTCGTAAACTTGATCCACTTCCTTTTGTGCTGATGCACAATGTATCAGCCGTACAGAAACCAATATTTAAATCAGTATATTGATAAAAATTCAGACAATAGGCAAAATATAGAAAACTTATTAAATATAAAAGATATCATCCAGGCAAATAACTTGTATTATTACAGTATAGGTTCGCTTAAACTCAGGGCTTTTTTATATCCAGTTTTCGCCGGAAATATTCGTTTTGAGATCCCCTGAGTCCAAAAAAGAGATTTTTAGCAAAGGATCTGTGTGTGTGTGTGAATATATATATGTATGTGAACAGCATAGCTCAAACACCAAAAGTCGCAGAAAGTTCAAACTTGATATTCTGTTTGGGTATCACAATGGGATCTGACAGTATAGGTCAGCGATCAAAATTCCTCAACCGGAAGTACCACTTTACTAAATGGCTTTTTTCACTTTTTTGCAATTATTATTTCAGTTTAATATGCAATTCTGTCATCTAAATAATATTGAAATAAATATGTTGTTGAAATCCCGAGTTTGAAAAAATCGGATGACCGGAAGTGCGTTTTTACTGAAATATATTTTTCAGTCTCCTGGTATTTTCTGTGAAAACGGCTCCAACGATTTTCTTTAAACTAGTAATGCGAACTACACATATAAAGAGCTACAACTTTTATTTGAAATGTTTCTCTTGGTGGAGTCATTTAAAGGGGCTTTTGGGGTAAGGGTGGAGTTATAGTTTTCTCTAAAGTGCCATCATGGTTGATTACACAATTCTACCATCCAAACAAAATTAATTTAGAAATAAATAGATGGCCAAAATTCCGAGTTTCAAGAAAATTAGTACACCGGATGTGCGCTTTTACTGAACATTTTATTCAGTATTCGACGAACTCCAAGGAATTTCATCAAATTTGGGTACACAAAAAATATTGTGAGTATTTCACAGCAGATTTTTTTGTTTATATTTTACTGAGAAATATGTCACCTCCTTTGTTGAAAGATCATCATGTATCTTAAAAAAACAAATAAATTTATGTTTATGTTTATAAATCAGTCAGTAATATGTAGAAATAAGATGATATTTTGCATTTTGTTTGTTTATAGGTTTTTATGAATTGGAGGGAGGGTGAAGTTGTTCGCGTCTGAAATTGTAGTCACGTGCCCGCTGGATATCCAACTAATGGAACAACTTCTGTCGCCAGCGTAGCCATTTGTATTGGGCAGCGCGACATAGACTGGCTAAATAGCCAACGTCATGGCGTAGGAAAAAAACATTTTTTTTTTTTTTTAATTTTTTGTCACTCAGTTTGATAATTTATAAAATACCTACTAAGGGAAAATTCGTGAAAAAATTCTATTTTTTTTTTTCTAAGAAATAATTAGCAATAAAATAATTAACCAATCACAGTGTAGAAGAGTATGTGTCAAAAGTGGGCGTAGTCAACATGATTATTCTAAATTTCTGATTGGATAAACTAGAGACTATGTAACTATGTAAATTGGAGTAAGAGAAAATCTCCGTGAGTGTTTTACAACTGATTTTTTTACTTTTTCATACTGCTAGTAGGAGGAAGTATTGAAATCTTGTCAAACTTTTGATATCGAGTTTTTACCGGAAATACATGTTTTGAGATCCCCTGATTCCAAAAAGGTGGTTTTTAGAAACTGGTGTGTTGGGTGAAACAGCATAGTCCAGAAACGAAAAATTGTAGAAAGTTCAAACTTGATATTCCGTTTATCTATCACTATGGAATCCGACAGTAAGTTATCTGTCAAAATTACTCAACCGGATGTACCACATTACTGATTTTTTTTTTTTTTTTCACTTTTTGCAATTTCTTTTGAACAACTTTTTTTTGAAAATTTCTCTGGGAAAATTCATTTAAGGCTACTTTTGGGGGAGAGGTGGGGTTAGGTTTTTCCTCTAGAGTGCTGTTTCAGTTTACTATACAATTCTGTCATCTAAATAATATTAATTACAATTAAATATGTTGTTGAAAAAATTCCGAGTTTAAAGAAAATCGGATGACCAGAATGTGTTTTTACTGAAAAGTATTTTTCAGTTTTCTGCTATTATTACAAAACAACTCCAACGATTTTATTTAAACTACGAAACTACACATATAAAAAGCTATAACTTTTATTTGAAACATTTCTCCTGCTAATGTCATTTATGGGGGAGTTTAGGGGGACCGGTGGGGTTATGTTTTCGTCTAAAGTGCTATCAATTTTTTTTTTTTTTGAGGAGATATCCACTGCGACCTGAAGATTTATTGTTCCCAAAGTGCTATCATAGTTGATTATACAATTCTACCATCTAAACAAAATTAATTAGAAATAAGTAGGTTGCCAAAAATCAGAGTTTTAAAAAATTTAGTAAACAGGAAGTGCAGTTTTTATTGAACAGTATTTTTTTTTCAGTTTTTGTGATTTTGTTAATAAAAACACCGGCGATTAATTGATCTTGGTATTGAAATGTAATTGGTGAGGATGTGTTGTATGTTTGTAATAGTAGTTTGTGTAGCACGAGCAGTTTTGTAATGGGTTTGTGAGTATATATCTTTAAGAGAGATGTATCAGAAATAACCAAAAGATCACACTGTTTTTAAAATAGATATATTCTCTAAGTGAATTTAAGTATTTACAATATCACAGTGATATGCTTATTAATATATTGAAAGTAGCTATGTTTTAACTTATAACTGGCACTGATGGTAAGATAGCGAGCGATTCCTGGAACAAGTGTTCTGATTGAATGTCTAGTTCAGACTGTCTTGAAAGAATGCCTTCTCTTGTTAGTAGAATCTTCTTCTGTGAGAAGGGGTGAAAACGCAAAGCTACCAAAGTTCTGTGAACGCTAAAAGACAAAGTTACCTAAATTCAATGAACTCTTCTGTCGTCATGGTGGTCTTCTATCTGTGATAGTCCCCTTTTGCCAGCGAATGTTAGATTTTCTTCATAATTTCAAATAAAATATATTTGAAAATATATTATTTCTGGCATCCATCACATTATCTTATTTGAATGCGATATCTTACTGTCGGATATGTGTTCAATTTTGAGCTTTCCGTAGTAATTTATTTTTAAGATATATTATTTTTATTTATTGGCAGATTAAAAACAATTAGTTATAAAAAAACATTTTTATCCCTATACAGAAAATGTTAAAACATGTTTTTTCTTATACTAAAAAACTTAGTTTCAAAAATTTGTCATGTTTCACTAACCTAGAGTAAGAGAAAGTCTAAAAGGGAAGGAAATATCTAAGTGGTTAGGTCTTCCCACGCAGAGGACCCGGGTTCGAGTCCAGCTGTGCTGCCCTTAGATTTTTTTCTTCCTAGGAGCCTGTACAGCTCACTGTCCGGTGATGGACGGTGTTGTTTGTAACGAGAGAATACTTCCCGAAGGCTGGCAGTGCACTGAGAAGCCTCCGGGCGCCAATGACCGTAGATTTGTTGACGCGCCTTAAATTTAAAAAAAAAAAAAAATAAATCTAAAACATAAAAGTATTAATAACAATAATTAATAAAATGCATAATTTTATTAGTGTTTCTTTTCTCCCTAATTAGCACGATTTTAGTTAATTGTTTCTAAATATTTTTGTAAATCGGCTTCTTAATATTTGTATTTTTACATTAAGCTTATTCTTAAAAATGATTATATTTTTCTTAACTTCATCTCAAATCTTGGTTTTACAAAGTATTTATGTATGTTTATTTAAGTAATTTAGATTTTCACACTATATAATTCATATGGTCATAATACTTAATTTTACAAACACTTTTCATTAAATTTGTTTATACATAAAAGTATCATTCTAGTCATTGTATGCATAATTGGGCACTAAACTGAAAAATCAATGTTTATTGATATATCAGAACGCACTTAGATGCTCGTCTTATTTTGCTAACATATTCAATTTTTTCTTTTGTAGTCATGTAACATGATGCCAACGGGAATCTACAATATTCTATAGAGAAGTCTCGAAGCCATAGCGTTGTTTGCACAATTTCTCATCCTCTCTGCACTTTGAAACATAGAGTGCTGGCTATTTTGCGGTGTTAGCCATTTGATCTAATTAATCAGTTCAGCAAATCCTTTAACAATGCTAAATCAACATTTCAGTTTACCTAATGCAAAATGTGCATTTTCGTATATTTGTCTTCCACGAGAAATCTATATATGAATATAATTTATCCTACGTTAATTTCGTATTTCTTTCTACGTTGATTTCTGGTTTGTTTTTTTAGGAATAGCACTACTGAATTTAGGTATACCTAATTTTTCCGTTCCTTTATGATTATGATACAAAACCTGTTGTCTTTTATTTTTTTAAATTGTTTATCACTTATTCGAGCGGAAATTCAAGAAGAGTAGCGATTGTAGTATGATAAAAATTAGTCAACTTTAAGTGTGTAAATTGCAGTAAGAAAAAGCTGTGTGGATAGCAAACATTAGATTTTTTTTTCTCCCGTTTTAGACAACATTTTCCATCACCTTTAACACCAGAGAGGTGTCGAGCATTGTAGGTCGAGAAAATCTAAAGCCACCACTCGAACTTGGGACCTCCTGCAAATACCAGTCCAGTGCATTACCACAGAGCTAATCAAGCACTTACTAGACTTTGATTTGGTATTTTGTTTTTAGTTAGTGTTAAATTTTTGAGTTGACTTTATTTATTTCATTTTTTTCTTTTTTAAGCGAATTCCGGAGTTTTCCAATCAGTGTAAAATTTGTCTAAGCATTGTAATTTTCATATATTATGTTATAAATAAAAAACATTATTATAGATTCCTCATTAGTGAACACAGAAATCAAGTTACAGCCATATTATCACATAACCATAACCTTAACGAAATGCGTTGGTTGTTTAAGCTGAGAGGCGAGCTTTTATTTCTAAATTTCAGAACTTGGATCAAAAGAGGCGCGGATCTGGAAAGATGACAGCTTTGCAACTATTCCGCCCAGGAAGATTTGTATCATTTCCTGGGAGAGTGACCCCCTTTGGGCAGAATTTCGATTGCTTTGTTTTTTTTTAATAAACGTACTCTCTCAAGGGCAGATATCATTTCTTTTTTTGTCTGGCCAAGAACCTTTCTCGTCCATTGCTCAAATATGCTCGCCACGCCTGGAAGGTTAGATACAATTGGTTAGCTGAATACTGATTATTATTATTATTGTTAATAATATCACTAATATTATCTTTATAACCCTGTAGATTTCGTGTTTCCTCTCATCTTCTGTTCAATCTCAATTCACAAGGTGTGATTTTTCAATGTGAAAGTAATGTGTAATTCTTTTATTTAATCTACCAGTTCTGTTTTTTTTTTCTTTCCCCCCTTTTTGTGTTTGTGTCTTTTCTTCCTTTTTTGAACTTATTTCGAGCACATTTTTACTTTAACTATTTCTATGTTTTTAATTTGTTTTTTTTTAAGGACCAGTTAAAATTTGAGAATAATTTTTGTGTTGTTATTTATTTTATTGTTTTGCAGTGAACTCTAGCAGACGGTTGTGAAGCCATTGCTATGTATATCTTATATATTATATTACTGTATTTTTGAATATCTTTATAAATCAATATTATTATTATTATTATTATTAATAAGAACATAATTATACAAATATTTATTTTTTTAATTTTTAGGAATTGGTCAAAAAACTAAAAGTTAGTCCTTTCGATTATATTTATAATCTCCTATACAGAGCGTCTATTATAAAAACAGCACAACAAACAAAAAACTTGAACAAGATATTTAAAACAAAAATAATGAAAAAATTAAAAAAAAAGGAAAACAGTTTATTATTTATAAAATAAATAATATAAACAAAATATAATAACAATGATAATAATTAGTTATGTTTTGTTCCAAAGAGAGTTAAAGCAAGTTTAGAAACTTAAGGAAGCGACTAAGAAGTGACTGAAGATGGGGGTTGTAAAAGATCTTTTCTCTTGCTTTAAATATTGTATTTCTCTTCAATGAATAAAAAAAAACGATACAATAACTGGGAAGAATGAAAGGAAAATCTAACATAATATTATCCATTGTAAAGTAGAAAATTACTTTCGAAAAGGTTGTAAAACATTAGGTTAATATTAAGCAAATTTATAATTATTATTTTTAATTTTATTACGTGTAATAATGTAAATATTAAATGAAAAGTAGTGCGTGAAGTAATAGTTTTATACACAACTAACATAAAAAAAAAAAAACCCTTATTTTTTGTCACAAGTGAGGTAAAGTTATTTAACTCTGATTAGGTAGATATCTAAAATAAGAACGTATTGTAATGGGATCCGAATCATTATAGATTCATAGGATCCGTAGAGCAGTGAAACACAAAAATTATTCAATCTAATTACTTAATCTAAAAAAAAAAATCCTTATTTTTTCTCACAAGTGAGGTAAAGTAATATTGTTCATCTCTGATTAGATAGATATCTAAATGTAATGGGATCCGAACAGCAGAGAAACACAAAATTAATCAATCTAAAAAAAAAAACGCTTATTTTTTCTCACAAGTGAGGTAAAGTAATATTGATCATCTATGATTAGATAGATATCTAAATGTAATGGGATCCGAACAGCAGAGAAACACAAAATTAATCAATCTAATTACTCAGTCTAAAAAAAAAAACGCTTATTTTTTCTCACAAGTGGGTAAAGTAATATTGTTCATTTATGATTAGATAGATATCTAAATGTAATGGGATCCGATCAGCAGAGAAACACAAAATTAATCAATCTAATTACTCAATCTAAAAAAAAAAAGGCTTATTTTTTCTCACAAGTAGGTAAAGTAATATTGTTCATCTATGATTAGATACATATCTAAATGTAATGGGATCCGAACAGCAGAGAAACACAAAATTAATCAATCTAATTACTCAATCTAAAAAAAAAAACTCTTATTTTTTCTCACAAGTGGGTAAAGTAATATTGTTCATCTATGATTAGATAGATATCTAAATGTAATGGGATCCGAACAGCAGAGAAACACAAAATTAATCAATCTAATTACTCAATCTAAAAAAAAAAAAATCCTTATTTTTTTTCTCACAAGTGAGGTAAAGTAATATTGATCATCTATGATTAGATAGATATCTAAATGTAATGGGATCCGAACAGCAGAGAAACACAAAATTAATCAATCTAATTACTCAATCTAAAAAAAAAAACTCTTATTTTTTCTCACAAGTGGGTAAAGTAATATTGTTCATCTATGATTAGATAGATATCTAAATGTAATGGGATCCGATCAGCAGAGAAACACAAAACTAATCAATCTAATTACTCAATCTAAAAAAAAAAACGCTTATTTTTTCTCACAAGTGGGTAAAGTAATATTGTTCATCTCTGATTAGATAGATATCTAAAGCAAGAAAGTATTGTAATGGGATCCTAACAGCAGAGAAACACAAAATTAATCAATCTAATTACTCAGTCTAAAAAAAAAACACGCTTATTTTTTCTCACAAGTGGGTAAAGTAATATTGTTCATCTATGATTAGATAGATATCTAAATGTAATGGGATCCGATCAGCAGGGAAACACAAAATTAATCAATCTAATTACTCAATCTAAAAAAAAAACCCTTATTTTTTCTCACAAGTGGGTAAAGTAATATTGTTCATCTATGATTAGATAGATATCTAAATGTAATGGGATCCGAACAGCAGAGAAACACAAAATTAATCAATCTAAAAAAAAAAAAACCTTATTTTTTCTCACAAGTGGGTAAAGTAATATTGTTCATCTCTGATTAGATAGATATCTAAATGTAATGGGATCCGAACAGCAGAGAAACACAAAATTAATCAATCTAATTACTCAATCTAAAAAAAAAAAACGCTTATTTTTCTCACAAGTGAGGTAAAGTAATATTGTTCATCTCTGATTAGATAGATATCTAAAGCAAGAAAGTATTGTAATGGGATCCGAACAGCAGAGAAACACAAAATTAATCAATCTAATTACTCGCTACCTAGGAGAGACTAGTGTGGAAGACTCCTCTATATAGACACAGCCGAGCTACCTCTACAGAGGACAGTTTTACAACAGTTTATGTCGAGTTAACTACCAGTCAACAACCTATCAACTACCTTCTCATCATTCAGCCATTCTATCTCTTTATATATCCCTAAATACTTGTAAAATCCTGGCAGTTTGTGTGTTCTTTCATCATGTTGAGCTTATATTCTAGTTTATTTCTCTAAAATCCATTCTCTCTAACTCTCTCTCCTTCTCACAACTATTATAGTATTGCAAAGCAAAGAAAATATTAAATAGCAACGGATTTGAAGTTATACGAAACAAAGGCGCATGTTATAGAGAGTGAAAGAATTTGATTTGAATTAAAAATACATTTTCAGTTTTTGCACCTTTTCATTTTTGCATCTTTTTATATTTATATAAATTGGAGCCAATTTAATGCGGTTGTAAGAAAAATTTAATATTCAACACTTGAATAAAGTATTTCTACACTCACGTTCAATTGTCACACGAACTGTGCTCAATATCTGAACTCGATTATAAAAAAAAAAACATTATTTACTTATGGTCTTATATTCGGTCGTACGTCAATTAATTATCATTAATTAATTGTATTAAAAAGTATCAAATATCATTAACTTTGTATTAAAAATAAAAATACATATAAAAAGTATTTTTTATTTTTTATTTTATTGATAAATTATTTTTTTTTTTTTTTTTTTTAAATATTTTTATTTTAAGTATCTATTTCCATGTTTTTATGTTTGTGTTGTTTTGTAATCCATTCACTGAAGAAGATTATAAATACAATCGAAACGTCTGTTGTTTTTGTTTTTTTTTTTGTTTTTTTTTTTACTAAAAAAGAATTTAATTGTTTACCAATTTTCGAAAACCAAAAACAACCCTTTGCAAACAAGCAACCCTTCCAAAAACAAGCTTATCAATATATAGAAACTCTTGCACGTAAATATTCTTGAACACACAAACGTTCAAATTAAACACTTATTGGCACACTGAATTCAAAATGAGAAAGTGACGTTTTGAATGCTGAAATAATACTCTTCAAAAAAAAAACAGATGCTGCTCTTTGTAGTTAAAACCTGCCCTTTATGGATATTAAGTGAGATGTTCAAATCGTCGGGCCTTAGAATCATACTGAGATGTTTATACGGCAATGACCAGAGAAGTTTTTTTTTAAAAAGAATTCTTTGTTGTTCTACGTTTTGGGTACCATTGGTGGTGCCCTTCTTCAGAAGCTCTGCAAACTTTATTAGAGAAAAGGTACATTATGTAACTTTTCTCTAATAAATTTTATTAGTAAATAAATATACATCTGGTATTTTATCCGTCGTAGAATGCATATCCGTTTTGTTCCTGACCGGTTTCGGATTTTCATCCATCGTCAGAGCAAATTCACCAAGTTCGTGTAGAGAGTTCACTTCAACATAATGTTTCTGTTACACTCACACTTCAGGAACAAAATGAATATGCATGCTATGGTGGATAAAATACCCGATGTTATCCAGCATTGCGGACCCAACCACATATTTAACACATAAAATATACCTTTGAATCTTATCAAAAAGGAAATATTTGAAAATAATTTTGTCGATAATAAAACCAATAAAATATATTATTATTATTATTATTTTTAAAGCATCACGCGATCCCAATAGAGTGTGCGCCCGGAGCTCTCTAGCACCGGTTCGGGATCATACTGGTAGTAGGGTGGGACGACTGAGCGAATACCTAACTTCAATGCCAACTCCCGGTGCAGTATCTTGGCCGTACTATTGTGCCTCTTAAGATACTCCGTCTGTGCCAACATTGGACAGGCAGAAAGAAGGTGGTGGATCGTCTCTGGGGCAGAGTGGACACTGACATCTCCTATAATATAACGCATATAATACCTGGTAGCCACCACCTGATCCTGAATGGCAATTAGAGTCCCCTCAGTTTCTGGGTAAAGTTGCCCATGGGTAAGGCCACATCATTGACGCCTCTTTGTCTATGGCGTCACCATCTAACGCTGCGGGGGATTGCCCATGTAAGACCTTGGCACGCCATGTTGTGACCATATCAGTGGTGGAGTCCCGAACCTCCGGCATGCCCGGATAATATTATTATTATATAATTAAATAATAGTAATATTAATATTGTTATTATTATTATTATACCAATTTGAATGGACAAAAATTGTACTTTTTGCTTCAAATCATAGAAATGTTATAAGAATTAGTGTTTCATTTTCAACACACAGGTATATCAGTCAAGCCAAAAAAAAAAAAAAAGAAGGTGAAATGGGGCTAGTGACATATTAACTTTATTGCCTTACCCTGGGAATAATGGCAGTTTAAAACTTAATAAAACTGTAATAAAGTTGGTGACATAAAGTGTGTGTTTTTGGGTAGTAGTAGGGAGGGACACGGACGAGGGAGTGTTGGGTTGGGTTGGAGTTAGCGCGGATACTGTATACAGGAGTTGGCGGGAGTTTTAACAGTTATTACTCTCCTTTCTAAGCTATTCAAAGTAAGAGTAGACAAGCCAGTAAAGTAATTAAAAGTGTTCATATAAAATTCAATAACTATAATTCATAAAGTGGGCGTGGCAGATAGGCAAGAAGTGAAAAAGGAGCTCCTCTACCTTGTTTATAAAAGTAGAATTAAGTGCAAGCTACTTTAGAGGCCACTTAAGAAAATGTAACAAAATAATTACCACTTTTTCCAACATTATGGAAAAGTTAAATTTAATAGTCCATTTATTATAATTATCTCAGCAAACATTTTTTACAATTACATGCAATTACTAAAAAATATTAAATTAATTTATTTTAAAAAATTGTTTAATTATTTTGGAAAATATTAATGATTAATTAATTTTATTTTTATAGAGAAATAATTTAATAAGAAACTATAGAGAAAAAAAACAAAAGTTTTGGCTTTCATAATGCATTCAAAATTACTTTACTGATTTAATTACAAAACCAATTGGAAAAATTTAAGCAACATTCTTGAAATAGATTTAATAATTATTTCGTTTTGGGGGGGGGGGGGCTCTCTAACTACTGCATAGTGTTGATAATTCAAAGGCCAGTAAATAATATTTGCTTAAAAATTTAGATAAGTATTGTAATGTTATTGGTTGATGTAGTGTATGTGTGTATTCTAGTGTGTTGTAGCGTGAGCGCAGTTGAAAGGGATTAAGTGTGTTTAAGTTTTAGAGAGAGATATGTTTAAGAAATAAGTAAGAAGTCACCACTATTTTAAAATAAATATATTATCTCTAAATGAATTTAAATATTTCACAATAATTAGCTTATAAAGTATATAGGAACTCTTGCACGTATAGTGGAAGAACGAAATGGAAAAATAATAGTTTTGTGAAAATTAGATAGTTCAAATAGTGTATTTAGTGATGGGGATAGAGCCAGGTATACTACAATCTAGGTCAATGCAAACCATGAGACAAAGGCGCAAGAATCCGTTAAATTAATACAATGCCACTTGGCCAACTTTTTGTAAGAGAGGGCATTCCTTCAGGACAGTCTGCATTCTGCTTTCTAAGCCAGAACACTTGCTTCAGGAATCGCTCTCTTAAACTCATGCCAGTGATAGAGATTTGTTGTAGACACCGAGGAGAATACACCAGGACTGTGCCAGTTATAAGTTAAAACATAAGAGTTTAGCATTTAATCTAGATAAATAATTGATTTATACATAATCGCTTAAATTCACTTACAGAATATATTTATTTCAAGAACAGTGGTGATTTCTTGATTATTTTCTAATACTTCACTCTCTTAAACATATTACAAGCCCTTTTACTAAACCGCTCGTGCTACTACAAACATACAACACATCACAATACATTTCACATATAAATATTCTTGAAACACAAATGTTCAAATTAAACACTTATTTGGCACACTGAATACTAAATGAAAGAGTGATATTCTGAATGCGACAAATGTTACTAGTTGAAGGCTGAAATAATACTCTTAAAAAAAAAAAAAATGCTGCTCTTGATATCAGAGACATTTTCCATGATAGCATGCTTCATTTTGCTCAGGTAGAGAGCTCCTTTTTTACTTGCCTATGTGCCACGCCTACTTTATGAATTATAGTTATTAAATTTTATATGAACACTTTTAATTACTTTATTGGCTTGTCTACTCTTACTTGAATAGCTTAGAAAGGAGTATTATCATCATCACAGAAAATGTCTATGCTTTCCAGCTCTGCGGAACCAATCTCCACAACAACTGCTCTTGATAGTTAAAACCTGCCCTTTATATTTGATTTCTAGTTGGGGGTTCAAAGACAATAGTGGCCAAGCTCTCCGACCGCACTTGTAACGGTGTCTTTGAAATGTTATTTGGTATGATGTGTTGTAGACTAGTGGTAGTGTGCAGCACGAGCAGTTTAGTAAAAGGGCTTGTAAATATATATATGTTTAAGGGAGAAGTATTAGTAATAATCAAGAAAGCACCACTGTATTGAAATAAATATATTATTCTTTAGAAGAATTTAATATTTACAATGTCACAATAATTTCTTATAAATATATTGGAATTAATTGGAATAAACTCTTATGTTATAACTTAAACTGGCACAGTTCTGATGTGTTCTCCTTGGTGTCTACTACAAAACTGTATCTTAATAAATGATCTAGAAAGGCAAATCTCTATCACTGACATGAGTTTAAGAGAGCGATTCCTGAAGCAAGTGTTCTGGCTTTGAAAGCAGAATGCAGACTATTTGGAAGGAATGCCCTCTCTAACGGGGGTTTTTCTCTTACAAATGAGTTGGCCTAACGGATTCTTGTGCCTTTGCTTCTTTAATTGCAATGACCTTATATTATAGTACCTGACTCTAAATACACTCTGTTTGAAGGTAAATTCACTATTTATTTTCCAAAACTGCTTCTTTTAAATATTGTGAAAATTCACTAAACTATTTTTCACAACTATTATGTTTTTTTTTTTGTTTTTTTTACCCCTTTCTAGCCAACGTATAAATTTCATTTAAAAGTGATTAATAATTGTAATATAAATCTATTTGTGAATTATTTGAATTTTTCCATTTTCATTTTTCCACTAATTACAGCATTATGGCCGAAAATAAGTTTTTTTTTTTTAATTGAAATATTAGTTAAATCAAACAAATTAGATAATTTGGGCTCAATTATGAACGAATTAGTTAATATTAAATTAGTTTTGAATGAATTACAAGGAAAAAATGCTACAAACTGAAAAATTAATTAGTGGTCTAAATATAAATGATTATCTGATTCTAGTAGGAAATTGAAACTGTAGAATTAAGCCTAAATCAATTGCAAGGAAGAATGATTTGAAATGAATAGTATTTAAGGGTTTTAGATATTCCCATGATAATTTATTAAGGTCAAACGAACGTAAACTAGTATCCTATCTGGAGGAAAATGGTTTGTTGATATAAGTGGGCGGCACTTCTGGGGACTCGTATTAGCCAATTTCATCACTTGTCTTACAATGTAGAGAGCAAATGTATTATCGATCTTGTCTATGTTAATTATAATTTTTGTAAGAAAAAATAATAGATATCCATAAATGGGAGGAAGACTGTTTAATGAAATTTATTGATTTTTCTAAAATATTCTAGAAATTTATATTTTAATTCAGATACGTAAAGCTTACTTAATTCGAATATATAAATCAAACTATTGATGTAAAAGCCACAAAGTGCGGTTTGTTAAAAATAAATAAAATACTTTGAATACCTTGGGTAATACTTTAGGTACGTTGGGGCCGTTATCATAGATATAAATGAAGTCAGTATAGATATAAAAGCCAGAATAACAGCCGGAAATAAATGCTACTGGTCTTTATAGAAAGCCCTGTGCTTTTATCACCTACCTATGGAAGCCAAGATAATATTGTACAAGACATTATTAAGAACGGTTATCACCTATGATAGCGAAACCGGACACTAACTCGGGTGGATGAGCGACTTCTCAGTGTATGGGAGAGAAAGGTCCTGGAGGAAAATATTTGGCCCGGTAAGACAGGATGTAATATGGAAAATGCGGTCAAATCAGTTGTTGAAATAACTATATGGTGAACTGACCCGTGGGAGTGGTAAAACGTGAGAGATTGAGGTGATTGGGTCACTTGGAAAGAATGGAGCAGGACAGGATACCGAGGAAGCTGTTTATTGGCCATCCGGAAGGAGGAAGAAATAGAAGAAGACCACGGATGCGATGGCTGGATGACGTGGAACAGGACCTCAGGTTGTTGGGAGTGAGAAGGTGGAGACGGGTGGCTCGAGAGAGAGAGAGAGAGAGAGAGAGAGAGGAATGGAGCAATGTAGTTGAGGAGGCCAGGGCCCTACATGGGCCAAGAATGAAGAAATAGAAGAAGAAAAATTATATGAGCGAAATATTTGATAAATTAGCGAACTCAAAAAATTCTTTTCTGAAAAATTTTGGCAGGGGAAGGGTTAATTTAAAGCTCGTCAAAATCTGTAGTTATTGGTGCCTAGAGACTTTTCAATTCACTGCCTGCTTCCGGACAGTGAGCTGTAGAGGATCCCGGGAAGATAAAATCTAAAGGCAGCACTGCCGGACTCAAACCTGGTACCTCCGCGTTGGGTTATTCCCAGGAAGAAAAGGTCATGCTTTCCTATATAAATCATAATAAACCAATGTGAGGCTTACTAAAAATATAACAGATCATAGTAAAACTAGTTAAGCATCTAGTAATGCACAGGAACATATTTTATTAATTCAAGTAATAAAATGGGAGTAATAGGATGGACGACCTAGATTTTTTTTAATTTTAAATTATTAGCGGTGGCTGGTCCAAGGGTTAACTACTTTCAAAAGATAGTAGAATGTAATTTAAATAATTTTTCAAGCTTATATTATGCTGATAATGAAAATGCGTGTATGGAAATAAAAAATTGAATAAAAAGTAAAAACAATTATCAGTTTATAAGTTGGACCGAACCGACCTGGTAATTTTTTTTTTTTTTTTAATGGATCTCAGTGAGTGGTTCGGGAAATTGGAAATAGCCTCAGAGGATCCGGAATTGTATGGAAAAGAATGGAAGATAAAAGATGGTACGGGCTACGTCATAAACAAAGGATTATTGCATAAAAATGTACTTTTTATTTTATTTCTCAAATAAAACAATAAGTATCAAAACATTGGTAATGTTAACACCCAGTTAATCCGTAGCTCACTGCTAGATTTATAAAGAAAACACACATTTCTCTAAATACTGTATTTTCGTCAACAAATTATTCACACACACACAAGATATTTCTCCCGTAACCATACATACTCTATTTCGATAACCTCTCTCTCAGCTGGAACACCCTTCGATAATCGATTCTCCTTTTGTGTCACTGTTGTTTAACAGTAAATACTTACGAGAATACGCTGACGAATGGGGAACTATACTAAACGTTTACATTAATTTATTTTAATTTATTTTATTTATCCAATTTTAATGGTGTTGTTTTGGGGGGGGAAGTTTTAAAAAAAAAAAAAAAAACAATTTTTTTTTTGTTTTTGAAATTTCTGGTTATAATTAACCTTCACATCCTACCTGTCATCAGGGCTGACTATTTAGTTTTCTGCATTCTGTCTGGCAAACAATGTACTATTTTTTAATAGGGTGGGGGCTATTTCTAGTTGAATATCTTTCTTTAAAGACGATTTTAAATATTTTATCTCGACAATAAATTGAGAAAAAAATAATAAAATTTATAATTACAGCCGTGAAAATAAATATGAAGAAAAAGGAAAGAAAAGTCTTTATCCTTACGAATTAGAAATAAGTAAACCTTCAGCGGTTCACTAACTCATATTAATGGCGTCAGAGTAAATCCTTCGCTGATTTTTTTTTCTTTCGGCCATGCGGTTTATATCCATTTAGTAGGTTGGACAACTTGAAGGAAATACATTTATGGCTTTTACAATAGTTTAAAGCCGGATGGATGTGTTATCTACGTGAGAGCAACTTCCATCCAGTATTTATTCCAATTTTTGTCATCATTAATTATAGTGAATGGTAAATTCATACGGCCTTTTTTGTTATTACATTATTGTACTTAATTACTTTTATTTAATTTTATAATTATTACTTTCTCATATTCCTAGTAATGAGGAAATAATTACGATTATGTCATATTTTCGAAATTAGGTTTTCACCAGAAACATGAAATGTTTTGGGGGTGTTGAGTTGTTGTAGTTAGTAGTGGTAGTTGTAGTGGCTTGAGCGATATTGTAAAAGTGATTGTAAGTATATATGTTTAAGAGAATGAAGTTTTAGAAATAATCAAGAAATCACACTGTTTTTAAAATAGATATATTCTCTAAGTGAAATTAAGTTACTTTAAAATATCACAATAATATGGTTTTATAAGTATACTGAAATTAATTGGAATAAACACTTATGTTATAACTTAAACTGGCACAGTCCTGATGTGTGTCTACAACCAAAAACTGTATTTTAATAAATCAGATGTTTATCTAGAATAAAGGCAAATCTCTATCACTGGCATGAGTCCGAAAGAATGCCTTCTCTTACAAAACAGTTGGCCAAATGGCATTGTATTAATTTAACTGATTCTTGCACCTTTGTCTCTTGGTTTGCATTGACCAGATTATAGTATATCTGGCTCTATCCCCATCACTATATACACTATTTGAACTATCTAATTTTCACAAAACTATTTTCCGAAACTATTATTTTTCCATTTCGTTCTTCCACTACAAATATATGTTTCGAGATCCCCTGGGTAAAAAAAAAAAAAAAAAATATATTTTTTAGACGGATCTGCGAAATTTTGGTGGCATTAAATTTCAAAAGTTATTTGAATTGGCATTCTCTTCTGGAGTACAATACAAATAAATTCGGCAGAACTACCTGCCATCAGCAGGTATTCCAAATTTATGTTGAGAGTTCTGAAAAAAAAAAAAAGCGTTAGTTTAAATAAATTTCGATCTTATGTTAGTTGTAATGAGATGAAGTGATGAGAGTGTTTCACACAATTCGTTTTTTTTCTATAGGATCCAAAATTTCTGACTACAACATGGAAGGAATTAAAAAATGAAAATAGAAAAATGGAAGGAGGATGATGCATTTTCAATGGTATTCAACTTTACATGCCAAATCAAATTTCGACCGGTAATCCTTCAGGAGCATCAAATGTGCCAACATAGACGTCAGCAAAATGAAAAGCTATGTCAAGATCCATTGTTTATTGGCCTCACATTAAAGGGACAATGAAATTAAATAAACAATTGCAAATCATGCATAAGTATCCAAAAAGCCCCCTTCTAGATATACTGTTAATCACTAGGAAAGGGTAAATTGTAAGCTATAATTTTTTCAAGTATTCTATCCCTCGTAGCATGCATATTGATTTTATAGCTGATTGGTTTCGGATTTTCATCCATGTATAGAACAAATTCACCAAGTTCGTGTAGAGAGTTCACTTCAACTTAATGTTTCTGTTACACTCAAACTTGTTGGTTGTGTACATGGTTGACATATATAAAAGAAACAATAAATTGAAATGAACTCTCTACATGGACTTAGTGAATTTGCTCTGACGATGGATGAAAATCTGAAACCGGTCGGGAACAAAATCAATATGCATGCTGTGACGAATAAAATACCTGATCTTATCCAGCATTGCGGTCCCACCCACATTTTCTATAAAGTTTTGATAGTAGTTGTTGCACATTTCAAAAGGATAGAGGACGAACTTGCTTAAACACGTTACATGCCATCATCACTCGCAGATGATAGAAAGAATATTCGTACGAAAATCATGGTTAGTGATAATGGTCCTAAATTAGTTAGGCCAGAATTCGTTGAACCGGAGATTTATCCGCCACATAAATAACGCTCCACTTCATCCTGCTACTAACGGCCAAGCGGAACGGTTTGTAGGGTCATCAAAATAAACTCTAAAAGCTTGACTAGCACATGACAATAATGAGTCCATCCAATCTAAAAGTAATTCTTTCCTATTAGCCTACAGAAGAGCACCACATATAAAAACTGGATAAAGTCCTGCAAGACTTTTTTGCTTAAAAGAGACTAACGGACATATTTAATTATCTGCTGCCCAGACATTCAATTAGAAATGAAGACACGCATTCGAAAAGACAACCTCTTCTTCAAGGATAGTCAGCCGGGACAACAAGTAGCAATCATACAGTTCAATAAATCTACACAGATGTGGGAACTTGGAGCATCTTCATTACATTAGCAACGTAGATGAAAATCTAATCAGAAAACATACTAATCCAATTCGAGCAACAGGACCTAGAACTATCAGGACTCAACTACAATCAAGAGATTCAGAAGGAAAGCTACCGTGGTTAGAATTAGAAGATCTACACGCGTTCTCTCAACTATCAGATAGACATATAGCATAATTTTTTCTTTTCTAGTGAGGGCGATGTTATAACACATGATTTTGCTTAATTTATTTCATTGATCTATTTTAATATCGGAAGGCATTTGTTACAAATAATCATATATTTATATGAGGGTCATATAAATCATATCTTGATAGTATATAAGGTGTAAAATTATATTGATGTAGTTAAAGGAAAGCTTATACGGGGGTCATTTGTAACAGCAACCAAAGAGAGATTAGCAACCAAAGACAGTAAGAGAAAGAAACAAACCCAAGCACTCTCAAAGGATTGGAGTGGGAGAAACTGTATAAATATAGCGACGGACAGCCCATGAAAACACAGTTCGATACAGTTGAGGACAGTTCAATACAGCCAATCACTACGTGTCATTACCCATTTACCACTCTACCTTAAACGATTCTCTATTGTAAAGTCCAGGCAGTCTGTGTCTCTTAAATAATATATTAGTTAACCAGTGTTAACAAAGTCACTCTCATTTCATCAACCAGACAAATTCTCTCCACCTAACACATCCATTATACATTCAATAAGTAATGAGACAAAACGCTGTAGCTCAAAAACGATTTATTTAATCAATACATAACTTTGGATACTTTTCAGCATAGTCCCCAGCAACATTTATACACTTGTCCCATTGTTCTTCTAATTTGTGTATGCCTCTGGCATAAAAGTCTTTGCGTTGATTTCGAAGCCACTTTTGCACCTGATTTTTAACTTCTTCATTGTTTTAAAAATGTTTCCCACGTAGAGCCTTCTTAAGGTGTCCAAACAAATGGGAGCCCGATTGGGCGAGATCGGGGCTGTAGGGGGGATGTGGAAGGATCTCCCCACTTTTTGAAATGTTTCTTGAGTTAACTGTGTTGCGTGTGGCGCGCGTTTTCATGTAGCAAAATCACGCTTTAGTCAAGAGTCCACGACGTTTCGTTCAAATGGCAAGCCTTACTTTGTTTGTGTGCATATGAAGTAATACTGGCTATTTAATGGTTCGTTGATCTTCGAGTTCATATGAGATTCGAGGGAAGAAGTTGCAACTTCGTTTCTCGTCTTTGACGGCCACTTTTAAACTGTTCTACCCATTTGTAAACGTTCGAACGGTTCAAACATATATTCCCGTACACTTTCAACATTCTTTAGTGGATTTCACCACGTTTGACACCCTCTGCAACTAAAAATCTAATCACTGAGCGTTGTTCTTCCGAGATGCAATGTTCGAGCGGACTGGCTATATTTTACTGAATCCATTTAACGTTATGCTTACCAAATACTCTCTAATAGCTGATGAGAAACTAAGTACAAGGATGCTAACTTGATGCACTGAAACTATTGTATTGATTAAATAAACCGTTTCTGATCTACAGCGATTTATCTCGTTACTTATTGTATGACCCGCGTATATATCAAGTATTATTTCTGTGTTATTGTTAACAGTTATGTAGAACTGTACAAATATAATTTATGTGAAGCATAAAGTTATATTTATTTATTTATTTAATAAAACAATTGAATGCAATTGAATAAAGGATTATGCAGAATAAACAATGATATACATTATATAAACAAAATCAACAAATAGGATTTATTAATTGATTTCAAAGGTGAGCATTAAATTAATTTAATCCATAAAAACTTCTGTATCAAAACTAGTAAGTAAATAAGTTTGTTTAATTACTGGACATAAACTCCAGTGCAAAGGACAAATTCTTAAATAATGATTATATAAAATTATTTAAATTAGTGTTTAGGAAGATAAATGAAGATATTTTACACTAAAAATATCAACTAATATCTCGTGTTTCAGTATAATTAATTGTTTTAATAAACTGTGCACTTACTTCTTTTATTTCATTTTTCATTTTGTAAAACTAAATTTATCTAGGTAATGAAATTAGTAACCTAGTAAAGTCACAGTTTAGTAACTTATTTATAAGTAACTGGGACAATTAATATGATTATAATATAGACTTTACTTCTTGAAAATTCTTTAATTACTACTAGTTCACTGTGAATACTTGGAAATCCATGATATCATTAGTGAAATTCTATAGCACAACAACTGACTTGGCTATGAATTTAATTAATTTGTGTTGTACTTTTATACTAATTGGAATTCTAAGGTTTTTCAAATTTAAATGTCAAAGAAAAATTTAAACGATTTATTAATTTTGTTATTTATTGATTTCATTGCAATTAATTTCATACCATATCCGTATGTATATAGTTTGGTTTTTTTATAAAATATCTTCTAGGAATTCTATGGTCTTAAATTATACAACACTATACCAAACTGCTTTATGGAGATATATAAAAATACTGCAGAATAAAAAAAAAAATCTGGTGTGAAACACTCAGACGACTTTCAGACATAAGATAATTGAATCAAGAAATTTCCATTAAAATTGTAACATTATAATGTTTATTTGAGTTGGTCTATAAAAATGGTCGCGAGATTTTAATCGTATACCTTGGCGACCTTTGTGAAGCACTTTATGTCAGAACATCATGTAACTACAAGCTTGAGCGTTAGTATGATTTTTTTTTTTGCACAAGCATTGATTGTAGAGTGGCTTGAAGATTGATAGAATTTTCATTTGCATGCTTGAGCAAGCCACATATGTACAAGCATATTGAACGTGTATACGATACTTGAAACAAGCAAACGACAATCGCAAAATTAGTGTAGGACGTAGAGTGAACTTATTTCCGTGTCTTTAAAAAACGTTTCGCGCCACCATGTCTTTCAAATCTTCTGATCAAAGGAAAAAGTCTTCGGGAATTACTCGAAGAATTTATCCAAATTTAACCAAAGTGAGCCTTGTCTTATGGCTTATTAAATCAAAGGAATATCAAGTTAAGACAAAGAGGGATGCTGCCTATAATAAATTACACCACATCCATCTATCTATCTATCTCCATGGTGATACAACCCTTGGTGGGTCCCAGCCTCCTCTAGGAGTCTATTCCAGCTGTCTCTGATGGTTGCAGCTGCTTTCCAGTTGCGAGTACCCAGGAGATTTCTCGTATCGTTGGCAACATCATCCAGCCATCTGAGCTTCCGTCTGCCGACATTTCTTGTTTTTTTTTTGTTTTTTTTTTTTAAGGCACACTGGGTGGCCGGTCCTTGGGCTCTCGCGCATACCCGCCTGTATAGAAGCCCCTAACCTAAATGATGCCCCTAACGCAGAGCGTAACGCCCTGAAACAATAGAAATGAACTTAACCAAGCTAATCCTAACCTATAGGTCCCTCCTATATCGATATTCCTGGTGGGATAAAGAACCTAAGCTAACCCTATCCAATCTAACTTTCCCTCATCCAATACAGTTAAAATTTATTTACACCCTTCCATTCTAAGCTCATCCATTCCACCATTCACACTCTTAGACCCTCAGTACTCAATATTCCTGGGGTTATGAAAAACCCTACATCTAATCTTTCAAACTAGCCTGAAACTAAGGGTCATAATTACACCGCTAGCCTAAAACCCGCATTCATGCAACAAATTACTTCCACTCCAACTTGTAAACTACCTACCCAATCCGCCCCTATTGACCCATTCCATTCTCCTTTTAAATGCTTCTTCCGCAAAACGCCTAAAACCTCTGTACACGGCACTGTTTTCGAGCAGCAAGGGCAGACTATTATTCTCCAAGGCAACGTGGAACCCAACCTCACATTTCTTGTTGTGCCCACTTCTCCTTCCAGAATTTCACTTGGTACTTCACCTTGTTCCATTCTAACTACGTAGCCCGCCCTGCTCAATCTGTTTAGCCTAATCTTCTTCACTATATCTGCTTATACAACTCCCTATGTTTTCTCCATAAATTACCTACTTTTAGTGGAAAGATTTTTCAGAGAATTTTCCTTTTGAAAATAAGGAGGTTCTTTTCATCTGTCTTAAGAATGGTCCAGGTTTGAGAAGCATACGTTAGTACTATAAGAATGAGCGTTTTGTAGAGCCTAATTTTGGTTTGCCTGGATATCAGGCTGCTCTTCATATATTTCATTAGGCCAAAGTAGCATCTATTTGTGGCTGTGATTCTTTTATTGATCTCCTGCGTGACGCTATTAATGGAATTAACATGGGAGCCAAAGTAGTTAAATTCGTTAACACTCTGGAAGATATAGGGAACCGATTTGCAAATTCTCTCCCGGAGGGGCCGGTGTCTCACATCACATACCTACTATATTTCCTTTTAGGCGATTATCTTACGCGAAGGCAAAACCTCCAAGGTGAGCTGGTCGTTACTGGCCGAACACGACGTTGTTTAAGCATAGACTGCGGCTATTCAAGCATGCTTGTGCAGTGTGGAGTCTATAGGGAAGCCGAACGTCGTTCCACCCCCCAATAACACGCTAAATTGAATTTTCCTTCGAAAATATTTCAAATAAAAAAAGTACTAGAATAAATGTGAATAATGAGCATATGATGTTTATAGTAAATTGGTTGGAAATGATTTTCTAGAAATTTTCAAAAAAACTGAAAAATCCCCCTCAATAAAATGGTTACTTCCGGTTAAGAAAATATTAATTCAGTAACTTTCCTGACTATTATGTCATCAAACAGGACACGAAGTTTATACTTCGTATGAATTTTCTTATTTTTTTTTTTAGTTGTACAGTTACTCATGCATGTTAGTCAAGCCGCACTAAGGGCTTTGAGTAAGCCTTGGTGGAGTTCGAAATTAGTGGGAGAATGTAGGAGAAGGCTTAATACTTTGGCTCGGAGGGGTAAGGTGCATCTCTATTGGATACCCGGACATGCGGGTATAGAGGGCAATGAGAGGGCGGATCGGCTGGCCAGGGAGGGATCATCATTACCATTTTGTGGTCCTGAACCAGCCCTGGCCGTTACAAAGACGTTTCGCGACAAACAGATTAGACTTTGGGAGACGAGAGCTTTGGAGAAACGCTGGGGGGACACGCAGGGGTGCCTCCAAGCTAAAAGATTTATAAAGGCAAGCAAGCAGGGAATTTCGGAGTATCTCCTGTCTCTTAGTAGGACGGGTTTGGGAACTTTGGTAGGGATAGCGACTGGACACACTTGGGTGTCCAGTCACTTGTTTAACATAGGGAGGACGCGGAGTCCCATTTGTCAGAACTGTGATGACGGAGTTAGGGAAACGGTGTATCACTACTTATGTCAGTGTCCCCGTTTCGCTGGATCTAGGTTTCGTATATTTGGAGGACACCACTCCCGCAGGATTGCCTGGGCGAGTTGGAGTTTAGGGATATCTTCGGATATTGCAGATTAACCGGCAAGTTACCAGGGGAGATTAATTAAGGGGTTACGGGGGTTATCAGGGGGATAAGAGCCATATAGGCTTAGGTCAAACGCCATTAGTAATGGTTGTAGGAGGAGATGTTGGTTGTAGATGTTGATAGATAAATAACACCTCAATATCGGTATAAGATATATAATTGATATATATGTATATGACTGACTACCAAGGACTGTATACTTTACACTACAAGAACTAAACAGACAGACTGACGTGGCTAAACGATATGTACAATTGAAGTGTAGACTGTGAACAGAATATCTCCTTTTGACTCTGTCTCTTGTATATATATTCAACTGGCCTCTCCTCTCCTCTCTCTCGAGAGGGGCTCTTTCTCTCTAATGCGTGGTGGGGGTTCACTCGCTAGTGTGGATGAGTGGTGGGGGTTCACTATCCCTACATAACCTTTAAATACCACAAAAAATATTGAACAAATCAGACAATTTTTTTTCCTAAAATGATTTGTTTATTTAATTATATTAAAAATTACATAGTTGCATACAATTGTAATACATTCAATATGGAAGGAACAGAGATATAGATATAAAATTCCCACTAAATGAAGATGGCTAAAAAACCACCATGATAATATTATAATATAAAATATCTAGAATCATCAACTACTAAATTTAATTAACTTTAATGTTTTAAAGTTACCACAATATTTGACCCAAGAGACATAGCAAAATAAACTGTACTAAATAAAATGGAGATAACTTCAAAAGGGAACGAAATGCATTTGCTAATTGCAGTATATTCATTTATTTTTGTTAATAAGTAATAATAAAAATGGTTAAGGCTAGCGGCTATTTAATCATATCCCACAATTCATTAATATTAAAATGTTACAACGATCTTTACTAATGAAAAAAAAAATTAACTATTGAAGTTCTGACAAAGAAAGATAAATCATAATATAGAATCTTTTTTAAAACAGAATAAAAAATAACATCTGTAAGTAATAATGAGAGAAATAACAATACATTCCTTTAAAAGTAGCCCTAATGTGGCGTAATTTATATTTATATCGTACTTAGGAAATGTAATAAATTTAATAATTTGCTGTATAATTTGTTTGTGAATATCATGTTGTTTGCGACATTACTAATTATTATATTTAAAAACATAAAGAAAACACATTATAAATATAAAGCACTAAGATCAATTATGTAACTATTAATATTAGCATTAAATATATAAAGTATTGTTGTATGTAGCACGTGTTTTTTTATAAATTTAAGCTCGTTTATACTTGTTATATTTAAGCATGTGTAGTGGAAGAACGAAATGAAAAATAATAGTTTTTAAAAATAATTTAGAATATTTTATAATGTGAATTTAACTTCAAAAAGAATGTATTTTACTGTCAGGTACTGTAAATTTGGATCATTAAACAAAGGCACAAAATCCCGTTAGGGTAACTCTTTTGTATAAGAGAATTCCCCCGCGAGAGAGAGAGCAATTCCAAAGAAGAGAGTCTAACATTAGCTTTAAAAGAGTAAAGAGTAGACAGTCTTAACTCAGCCTTCAAACCATACAGGCATTCTACTTCAGGAAAGCCAGAACACTTCAGGAATTGCTCTCTTAGTATCAGTGCCAGTTATAAGTTAAAACATAAGAGTTTAGCATCTAATCTAGATTAATTAATTGATTTATACTTAATCGCTGTGATATTATAAAGCTATTTAAATTCAGTTAGAAAATATATTTATTTTATAATCAGTGGTGCTTTCTTGATTATATTCTTATATTCTATCTCAAACACAAGCCCTTTTCGCTAAAACGCTCACGCCACAAGCTACCTACACACATCCACACCATAACATTACACATGTAATGAATCCATATTTAGGTTTATATGTGCGTGCGTGAATGGTGTATGTGAGTTATGAAAGGTTAAAAATGTCGACTGTATAATACGTGATTATCAAATAACTTGCTTATAATAGATTAATTGTTCAAAAACATATTCATTTATTTATACTATCTTACGGATCTATCAGCACATTTTTATCATTAATTATTCCACAGTAGTCCATGGCTGACATAGTAGTCTTTTGCTTTGTTCTACACACTCAAAAGAACAATAATTAAAAAATAAAATAATAATATTATGGGTAATTAATTATCAAAGTAAATCTCCTCGAAAAACGTAATTTAAATTATTATACATCTCCACATTCGTTGGATGTTTCCATTTTTAAAAGAAACAATGTGGCCTTTTAAAAAAGAAAAAAACAATATGTATTTATCCACCTAGGTAACAACGAAACCCCCTCTTAACCTAGTTAGGTCCAAACAAAAACACTTTTAAAAAACCAGTGCATCAATTAAATTTGTTCTGTACAAGTCTATATTATCACACTATTTTGACAATAACATCCTGACAATGGGCAAACACCCAAAACTGGTCGATGACCACAAAATGATGCAGGCTATCACGGAAAATGTCTCTGTTGCTTTCCAGCTCTGTGGGACCAACTACAGCAATAAATATATTAGCGTTTAATTAACATTCAAAAGTGGTGAAAATGGTAACTATAATGGAATAATAGCCAGTAAATTTGCTACAAAAAAAAAAACAATAAAAAACTGGACTCCATTAGTTTCATTAGTAACCGCATCAAGGCGCCACCAACGCGCTACTAAGTGAAGTTGCATTAATTTTGTGATTGGTTACGCAGAGCTGGAAAGCATCAGTGTATCAACTAAATTTGCTCTGTGCAAATCTATGTTATCACACTGTTTGACAAAAAGCATACTGACGATGGGCGAACGCCTGAAACCGGTCGATGACCACAAAAAAGAAACCGGCTATCATGGAAAATATTTCTATTGCATTATATTCTCTGTCACGCTCACTGTAATGTATTGGCGAATTGGTTTCAACCATGATAGCCAAATCTCTGCCTCACAACCTGTCTCTATCGATAAGAGAATGTGAATATAACCTAGCAATTTACGAATTCACCCTGAAGAGGTCAGTCTCCAACAATCAGTGTTTACTTTTACTTTCAAGAGAACGAGAGACAGTCACCAAACTATCTTTGAAAGAATCATTTTACCTATTCAACTCTGAAGATTACATTCGCTATTTCAACCGTGAATGGTTCATCTCCTTTGAAAATTGCTCAGACAAGAATTCTAACTAGTCATTCAGTCTTAAGTCTTAGTTTCAGTCATTAGGGAATATAAATAGTACAGCAGTAAGGATAAGTTGTGTGGGTGCTTCGCTCTAATTTTTATATAAATAATAAAGGTATTAAACTTTTTTTAGATTCTGCAATGTTATTATTTTTTAAAAGTTAAATGAATATCAGATCCATCCAAAAATAATGAAGACAGTTGTCAGTTTGTGATTCTAATGAATTATAAGAATGTATCCCAATTAGTTAACAAGGGTTGGTTCATATTTTCATTACTTTTTTATTATATATATATAAATTTTTTTATTTTATTTTGTTTTTGTTATTTATATTTTTGTTAAGATTGGGGTTATTTTGTTATTATTATTATTCTCTTTAAGTTTGCTCAATTTTCAACTTTCCTTCACAAAATCATTTTATTTTTCGCTATACTTTTCATCAGACTTTTCCTTTAAGACGTTACTATTATTCCTTTTGAAAGCTTGAATATAAAGATTTCAAGAAAGAGATACCCTTAGCTGGCACCTTTTCCATTTCTATAGTCCTTTCTCAAGCAAACTACTTTTTCTCTTTTTACATTCTTCTGGACACTGACGATGGGTTAGGACACAAACTGGGATATTCCTTAGAAAATCTTTACTCAATAGCTAAGGCCTTTCGTAGAATCTTAATTCTGATTCTATTCATGTTTCTTATTACTTATTTTTGCTATCCACCGTCCAACACACATTCACATCCAACACAACCTAATTTTGGATTCATAATTTTTTGTTAAAACTTTTTTTAGTCTATATCTGATGCTTGACGCTGAACTGACAAGTAAATCATGTTATCCTTCATTGAGCTTCTGTGCATTTATGTGTGCACGTAATATGAGAATTTTAAAGAAAATCATTGAAGCAGTTTTCGATGAAATTAAGCATTTAGGAAGAAATAGGATTCAGTAAGCCGCATTTATCGGTTGTTGAATTTTTGACAAAAATCTTACAGGTCAGATGAAGTGATTACTAAACGAATTATTATATTTGTGCTTCCTGTGTTTAACAAAATCACAGATAATCAAAGAATAATTTAATAAAATCAAACATACAATAATAAATAAGAAGTAATAAACAATGTTTTTGAGCTGTTTTGATCGCATACACATTCGTTACAAATATTTTTTTCTTTCACAGTATATTTAATGGATTTGTGAAGACGAGAGAATTAGAGAGAATGGATTTTTAGAGAAATAAACTAGATGAAATGCTGAACACTGTATAATGAAAAGATCACACAAACGGCAAGGACTTTACAGTTAACTAGAAGTTAGGTAGCGAGAGAAATATAAAGAGACAGACTGGCTGAGTAATAAGAAGGTAGTAGGTTGCTGACTGGTTGTTAACTGGTTGTAAACTCTCCTGAACTGTACGACTGTCACTCTATTTATATGAATTGAACCGTCCCTTCCTAGTCTGGCCTAGCTGGGGAGTAACTAACTTTTTTTTATTCATTTTTGTGTATCTCCGCTCTTCGGATCCTATGAATCTTTAATGAGTCGGATCCCATTACACACAGAGAACCTTAAAGTATTTATTTTTTGGAAAAAAAAAATAAATTTCAAAAATTTGACAAGTGCTAAAAAAATGCTAGAAAAGCAAGAAATCCCTACATTTTGAATCGTTATTGTGTTATTGATTTAAATTGTATACTAGTTATTCCAAAATATTATGGATGATAAGCTTTCCGTGGTCTACGGTTATTGGCGCCCAGAGCCTTCTCAGTGCACTGCCGGCCTCCGGACGGCGTTCTCTCGTTACAGACAACACTGTCCATCACAGTACAGTGGCATGGCTGTTTCTTACTGGGCATGGCTGTTATACCGCGTACCTGTGGATGGTGGATGCACCCGTCTTGATGCATTTCATACCTTCTCTAGATGTGGCAGAAGGGATCGAGAACGGCAGAGACTGGAAGCCGAAATCGGGAGGATCTCCCCGGAGACAGTGGTGAAGTCCATGCTCGCCCGGTGAGAGCAGTGGG
>JAAEAF010000914.1:0-31593 GCA_011037195.1 Triatoma infestans
ATTAATATCCTTCTTCGGAACTTCCAGTCCAGTTAGAGCAGAGTCGGTAAGTGAATTCTTAACATGTTTATTATTGCAGATTGAATTTTGTAGATATATGTGAATTTCCCCTACAAAAGAAAAAAAAGTCTGGTGTGAAAGACGCACACAACTTTCTCTTACTCCAGTTTTCCGAATTGTACCTAATGGTACCAATTTTTTAGTTTGTGTACCAAGTTTGATGAAATTCCTTGGCGTTTGTCGAAAACGAAATAAAATGTTCAGTAAAAGCGCACTTGCGGTTTACTAATTTTCTTCAGTAAAAACGCACTTCCGGTCATCCGATTTTTTTTAAATCTCAGAATTTCAACAGCACATTTCATTCTAATTAATATTATTTAGATGATAGAATTGTATAGTAAACTGAAAAAGCAGCTTAGAGGAAATCCTAACCCACCGTTCTCCCAAAAGTGCCCTTCAATGAATTTTTCAAGTGAAATTTTTTAAATAAAAGTGGTAGATCTTTGTATGTGTGTAGTTGATATAACAAGTTTGAAGAAAATCTTCGAAAATGCAAGAAAATTGGAGAATATCAAAAAATGGAATAATATTTTAGTGTTTTAAAGTAAAAGTGTATACCATTAAGTATGTAGCTGTTGATTTATTTAATTTTTTACGTAGGTATAGTTGAATTGACTTTTGTTTATATTATGTTAATCTTGTAATGCTTTTGTCAACTTTATTGCCTATTTCATGTTTTGGTATGTACCAGAGTTTCTCTATTGGATTTAATTAACATAAATTAATATTTGTTTTAGCCTATTCTAGACAGTGAGGTGCAGTATTGTTGGTCAGCTTCGGAATGCAAGTGTTGAAAGTAAAAAAGTTATGGATTTCAAGAGTAAATAGTATTTCATTTCACGTGTCATAAGTATTATTTTTTTTCTTTGTGGGTATCAAATGTCAAAAATTCGCAGAAATTCCCGTTGGGATAAAGACGTATAATGTATTCAAGAAAGATGAAACAATTTCTAACGTAAATACACCAAATTATATAGGTGGCTTTTGCTGGATGGACTATAAAGACACGAGAAGCCTGCCAAATTCAATTATTACTAGTGAAGCCAATGATTACTCATTTCATGATAATTTTAGGACCATTAATATAACAGTCGCAATGTATTAAGTCACTCCCTTTGGCCAGGGGCAGATGTGGAAGCTGTATTAGACGATTTTACATGGCAAGAACGATCAACGGTAGATCTGGCCGAATACTGTACAATTTTTCGAAGCTTTTACATTATTATTGGATAATGATTTAATTAAAAAAATTGTACAGTGTCCAAATTCCCGCGCTGAAATGTTACCAATTACGACATATGTTTTCAATAATTCAAATTTGAAAAAGTGGAAGGACGTCATAGTCGACGAAATGAAGTTTTCAGTACTGGAATTATAGTTTTTAGGAATCTATTAAAATACACTTAGCCGCAACTAATTCAGGCTTGTTCACCTATTCAGGCTAAAAAAAAAAATGAGGCATTCAGCGCCTAATCACAGGCGTCTCGGCGTTTTTTTGGATCTTTATGTTAAATTCTATTTCCGCGGAGGAATTATAAAGCTGTAAAATTAGCGGCGTGTTTTCGGTACCTCCTTCCTTTTCACTTTATCATTTTTATTATAACCTCATATTCAATCTTTCGAGCATGTTGGTTTCTAGCATTATTTCAGCTTCGTCAGATGCTCGCCAAATATGTTCGCCGAAGCTCATCTTAGTTTGAAACGTCATTCCTAGATATTTGGCGGCTGACTTTGTAAATGCAGTTTCATCGCCGGCTGGCAACTGGAAGGTAAGCCATGGCTACATGATACAAACTGTTTTCATAGCATTCATGATGCTGCATTTACACTTATTCCGTAATATGTTGGGTTTAGCGGACGTCGCATTAGAATGGCTGGCGACGACGATCACGTGCGGGCTGGGGCACGTGATTCCCGGAGTGGGGAAACCTATGAACGCATGTCTTTTCGGATTAGAGCGCATGCTTCTTAATTACTAGTTATGGTAATCAATTTGATAATATATTCTAAGTTTAGGATGTAATTACTATAGAAATTCATTAAAATACACAAAGCCACAATTACTTCACGTTTGTTTGCCTGCTCAGGCTAAAGAAATGTTAGGCATCCAGCGGAGAATCACAGGCGTCTCGACGATATTTTTGGATTTTGATGTAAAATTCTATTTTCGTCGATGTGTTATAAAGCTCTAAAAGTTGCGTTTGTGTTCCCGCTACCGCCTGCCTTTTCACTTTATTATTTTTATTATACTCAAATATTCAGTATTTCTAGCATGTTGGTTTCTAGCATCAATCGTCAGCTGCTCGTCTAATATGTTCGGCGGAGCTCATCTTTGTTTGAAACGTCATCCCAAGATATTTAGCGGCTGGCTTTGAAAATATAGTTTCTTAGGCGACTTGCAAGTAGAAGGTAAGCCAAGGCTTCATGATACAATCTATTTTCATAGAAATTTGAAAACCTATAAAAGCAGGTCATTTTGGATTAGAGTGCATGTTTCTAAATGTATTTGTGGTTAAAACGCAATTTAACACAATCGCAATACTTCCACTTACTAGGAGTAAAAGAAAATAAAAATTGCCCATTAGAACTATAATAATTGCAGTAAAAGCGTAGTTATGTTATTGTTTCATACCATATTTTTGCACATGGTAAATCCTCATTCCCTGAGGATTCCTTTATTTCAAAATTATTATTCTTCTTACGCAGAAACTTCTGCAATGATGCTTATTAAATTTTAGCCGAATTACACTATTAATTGATTATTATTATACTTTTTTACAGGTAGTGCGAGTGCGGTTGCTAACGGGAGTGCTTTGTATTCTTTACTATCAAAATAAGTGATTATTTTAACTAGTGCGTTAAAAAAAAGATTAGTCCATGGATATTCGAAATTTCGCGCAGAATAGTAATGCGTTCTAGAATTTTGCGATTATAATATTTTAAACTGTGTCATGTGTCCAGTGTAATGAAGTGAAAGAAGCAAGGACATCGAAGGATATGTAACTGCAAGAGATTGTTACATATTCCAACCTACAGCATTAAAGGTAGGCTGGGGAATTATGGTGGTCCATGTTTATGTTGTCTCTGGATTCTCCGTAATAGTATTGGTAGAAAAATCTTAGAATGAAATGAACTCGGTTAAATAAATTCAAAATAATTATAATTCATTCAAATTATGTCAAGTCGCATGAATGTTTGCTACATAAATTCTATATTACTTAGTGCTTGTTAGAGATTGAATATTTGATACTAATGAAAATGTGATGCATTACTCATTCCTTGTGATATTATGTTTAGCAAAAATCTTCACTCTGGAAAATTCTTAGACTTTTCAGAATTTACTTTTCCATTCCAAATAGTTTCCTCAATAAAATCGTCAAATACGTAAATAAGGTTTAATATGATTTCTTGCAGGTCAACGATGATATCTTGCATGAGACTGTTATGAATTTAATATTGGAATTATAATTATTTAATTAAACATTTATATGGCCACTATTAATATCCTTCTTCGGAACGTCCAGTCCAGGTAGAGCAGAGTCGGTAAGTGACTTCTTAACATGTTTATTATTGCAGGTTGCATTTGTGTAGATATATGTGAATTTCCCCTACAAAAGAAAAAAAAAGTCTGGTGTGAAACACGCACACAACTTTCTCTTACTCAAGTTTTCGGAATAGTACCTAATTGACCAATTTTATAGTTTGTGTAGCAAGTTTGATGAAATTCTTTAGCGCTTGTCGAAAACGAAATAAAATGTTCAGTAAAAGCGCACTTGCGGTTTACTAATTTTCTTCAGTAAAAACGCACTGCTGGTCATCCGATTTTTTTAAAAACTCAGAATTTCAACCACACATTTCATTCTAATTAATATTATTTAGATGATAGAATTGTATAGTAAACTGAAAAAGCAGCTTAGAGGAAATCATAACCCCACCGTTCTCCCAAAAGTGCCCTTCAATGAATTTTTCAAGTGAAATTTTTTAAATAAAAGTGGTAGATCTTTGTATGTGTGTAGTTGATATAACAAGTTTGAAGAAAATCTTCGAAAATGCAAGAAAATTGGAGAATATCAAAAAATGGAATAATATTTTAGTGTTTTAAAGTAAAAGTGTATTCCATTATGTATGTAGCTGTTGATTTATTTAATTTTTTACGTAGGTATAGTTGAATTGACTTTTGTTTATATTATGTTAATCTTGTAATGCTTTTGTCAACTTTATTGCCTATTTCATGTTTTGGTATGTACCAGAGTTTCTCTATTGGATTTAATTAACATAAATTAATATTTGTTTTCGCCTATTCTAGTCAGTGAGGTGCAGTATTGTTGGTCAGCTTCGGAATGCAAGTGTTGAAAGTAAAAAAGTTATGGATTTCAAGAGTAATTAGTATTTCATTTCACGTGTCATAAGTATTATTTTTTTTCTTTGTGGGTATCAAATGTCAAAAATTCGCAGAAATTCCCGTTGGGATAAAGACGTATAATGTATTCAAGAAAGATGAAACAACTTGTAACGTAAATACACCAAATTATATAGGTGGTTTTTGCTGGATGGACTATAAAGACACGAGAAGCCTGCCAAATTCAATTATTACTAGTGAAGCCAATGATTACTCATTTCATGATAATTTTAGGACCATTAATATAACAGTCGCAATGTATTAAGTCACTCCCTTTGGCCAGGGGCAGATGTGGAAGCTGTATTAGACGATTTTACATGGCAAGAACGATCAACGGTAGATCTGGCCGAATACTGTACAATTTTTCGAAGCTTTTACATTATTATTGGATAATGATTTAATTGAAAAAATTGTACAGTGGCCAAATTCCCGCGCTGAAATGTTACCAATTACGACATATGTTTTCAATAATTCAAATTTGAAAAAGTGGAAGGACGTCATAGTCGACGAAATGAAGTTTTCAGTACTGGAATTATAGTTTTTAGGAATCTATTAAAATACACTTAGCCGCAACTAATTCAGGCTTGTTCACCTATTCAGGCTAAAAAAAAAATGAGGCATTCAGCGCCTAATCACAGGCGTCTCGGCGTTTTTTTGGATCTTTATGTTAAATTCTATTTCCGCGGAGGAATTATAAAGCTGTAAAATTAGCGGCGTGTTTTCGGTACCTCCTTCCTTTTCACTTTATCATTTTTATTATACCTCATATTCAATCTTTCGAGCATGTTGGTTTCTAGCATTATTTCAGCTTCGTCAGATGCTCGCCAAATATGTTCGCCGAAGCTCATCTTAGTTTGAAACGTCATTCCTAGATATTTGGCGGCTGACTTTGTAAATGCAGTTTCATCGCCGGCTGGCAACTGGAAGGTAAGCCATGGCTACATGATACAAACTGTTTTCATAGCATTAATGATGCTGCATTTACACTTATTCCGTAATATGTTGGGTTTAGCGGACGTCGCATTAGAATGGCTGGCGACGACGATCACGTGCGGGCTGGGGCACGTGATTCCCGGGATGGGGAAACCTATGAACGCATGTCTTTTCGGATTAGAGCGCATGCTTCTTAATTACTAGTTATGGTAATCAATTTGATAATATATTCTAAGTTTAGGATGTAATTACTATAGAAATTCATTAAAATACACGAAGCCACAATTACTTCACGTTTGTTTGCCTGCTCAGGCTAAAGAAATGTTAGGCATCCAGCGGAGAATCACAGGCGTCTCGACGATGTTTTTGGATTTTGATGTAAAATTCTATTTTCGTCGATGTGTTATAAAGCTCTAAAAGTTGCGTTTGTGTTCCCGCTACCACCTGCCTTTTCACTTTATTATTTTTATTATACTCAAATATTCAGTATTTCTAGCATGTTGGTTTCTAGCATCAATCGTCAGCTGCTCGTCTAATATGTTCGGCGGAGCTCATCTTAGTTTGAAACGTCATCCCAAGATATTTAGCGGCTGGCTTTGAAAATATAGTTTCTTAGGCGACTTGCAAGTAGAAGGTAAGCCAAGGCTTCATGATACAATCTATTTTCATAGAAATTTGAAAACCTATAAAAGCAGGTCATTTTGGATTAGAGTGCATGTTTCTAAATGTATTTGTGGTTAAAACGCAATTTAACACAATCGCAATACTTCCACTTACTAGGAGTAAAAGAAAATAAAAATTGCCCATTAGAACTATAATAATTGCAGTAAAACGTAGTTATGTTATTGTTTCATACCATATTTTTGCACATGGTAAATCCTCATTCCCTGAGGATTCCTTTATTTCAAAATTATTATTCTTCTTACGCAGATACTTCTGCAATGATGCTTATTAAATTTTAGCCGAATTACACTATTAATTGATTATTATTATACTTTTTTACAGGTAGTGCGAGTGCGGTTGCTAACGGGAGTGCTTTGTATTCTTTACTATCAAAATAAGTGATTATTTTAACTAGTGCGTTAAAAAAAAGATTAGTCCATGGATATTCCAAATTTCGCGCAGAATAGTAATGCGTTCTAGAATTTTGCGATTATAATATTTTAAACTGTGTCATGTGTCCAGTGTAATGAAGTGAAAGAAGCAAGGACATCGAAGGATATGTAACTGCAAGAGATTGTTACATATTCCAACCTACAGCATTAAAGGTAGGCTGGGGAATTATGGTGGTCCATGTTTATGTTGTCTCTGGATTCTCCGTAATAGTATTGGTAGAAAAATCTTAGAATGAAATGAACTCGGTTAAATAAATTCAAAATAATTATAATTCATTCAAATTATGTCAAGTCGCATGAATGTTTGCTACATAAATTCTATATTACTTAGTGCTTGTTAGAGATTGAATATTTGATACTAATGAAAATGTGATGTATTACTCATTCCTTGTGATATTATGTTTAGCAAAAATCTTCACTCTGGAAAATTCTTAGACTTTTCAGAATTTACTTTTCCATTCCAAATAGTTTCCTCAATAAAATCGTCAAATACGTAAATAAGGTTTTATATAATTTATGTCAACGATGATATCTTGCATGAGACTGTTATGAATTTAATATTGGAATTATAATTATTTAATTAAACATTTATATGGCCACTATTAATATCCTTCTTCGGAACTTCCAGTCCAGGTAGAGCAGAGTCGGTAAGTGAATTCTTAACATGTTTATTATTGCAGGTTGCATTTGTGTAGATATATGTGAATTTCCCCTACAAAAGAAAAAAAAAGTCTGGTGTGAAACACGCACACAACTTTCTCTTACTCCAGTTTTCGGAATAGTACCTAATTGACCAATTTTATAGTTTGTGTAGCAAGTTTGATGAAATTCTTTAGCGCTTGTCGAAAACGAAATAAAATGTTCAGTAAAAGCGCACTTGCGGTTTACTAATTTTCTTCAGTAAAAACGCACTTCCGGTCATCCGATTTTTTTAAAACTCAGAATTTCAACAGCACATTTCATTCTAATTAATATTATTTAGATGATAGAATTGTATAGTAAACTGAAAAAGCAGCTTAGAGGAAATCCTAACCCCACCGTTCTCCCAAAAGTGCCCTTCAATGAATTTTTCAAGTGAAATTTTTTAAATAAAAGTGGTAGATCTTTGTATGTGTGTAGTTGATATAACAAGTTTGAAGAAAATCTCGAAAATGCAAGAAAATTGGAGAATATCAAAAAATGAATAATATTTTAGTGTTTTAAAGAGTGTGTTTTAAAGTAGTGTATACCATTATGTATGTAGCTGTTGATTTATTTAATTTTTTACGTAGGTATAGTTGAATTGACTTTTGTTTATATTATGTTAATCTTGTAATGCTTTTGTCAACTTTATTGCCTATTTCATGTTTTGGTATGTACCAGAGTTTCTCTATTGGATTTAATTAACATAAATTGGAGGCTAATGCTTAATACAAACTTACAAGTTGTGGCCGTGCGCCTGGAAGCACCGCTACAGGTCACCTTAGTAAGCATTTACCTACCAGATATTTATTGGCGGAAAAAGGACCTGAAGAAACTCCTCTCACAACTGCCTGCACCGGTGCTATTAATGGGAGATTTTAACTCGCATAACACTTGGTGGGGCTCAGGCAAAAGCGATGCCCGGGGAAAGGCTCTAGAGGAGATAGTTGATAATGCCAACTTAATGCTCCTTAATAACGGTGCCCCTACACATTTTAACGCACATTCAGGTACTTTTAGTGCTATTGATCTCACTATTGCCACACCTACTTTAGCGACTCAATTAGAATGGAGAACAACTGACGACCTGTATTATAGTGACCACTACCCAATAATAGTAAAGAGCTCCATCTCCAGGGCAGGTTATATTATGCCCAAAAAGTATGATATGAGGAGGGCAAACTGGCCAGCTTTCACTGCTAAAGTAGTAATGCCTCCGCCCACAGGAGATGTTATTCTTGACACAACCTTGCTTACGAAGGCTTTAGTAGATGCCGCTGAGGGTACTATACCAAAAGTAGGCGGTAGAATTCCAAGACCTCCGGTTCCGTGGTGGACTCTTGAGTGCAAGCTGGCCAACCAAGCGAAAAAGCGGGCTTTTAATAAACTTAAAAGGTACCCAACAATAGAAAATTTGACAACTTTCAAAAGATTAAGAGCCAGAGAGAGGTACATCATAAGAAAAGCAAAGAAGGAAACCCTTGCTTCCTATGTTTCGGGAATTTCGACGTCGACGACACTGAAAGAAGTATGGAATAAAATAAAAACCCTCTCTGGTCGACGCAATATCCCATCAACACCAGCCCTTCTAATAAATAACGTACCTTTAACTGAGCCACACGAAGTAGCCGAGTGCTTTGCCTTACACTTCTCAGAAATGTCGGGAAGTCAGGCGTACTCAGCTGAATTTATCCGGCGCAAAATTGAGTTGGAGCTCCAGCCCCTTGATTTTGATACCGCCACTAGTGAGGTGTATAATTCTCCGCTAACTGTGCCAGAACTTGAAAACGTATTAAAGAAAACCAGGGACTCCACGCCAGGCGTGGACGGCATCCCTTATGCAATGTTAAAAAATTTAGATACGTCAGGGAAGGAACAACTTCTCAATCTGTATAATCACATATGGGAGAGCGGTCAGTTCCCTGATGTTTGGCGGGAATCCCTCATTGTTCCGATACTAAAAGAAGGCAAAGACCCCAGTGATACCTAAAGCTATAGACCTATCTCTTTGACCTCCTGCTTGAGTAAAGTCCTCGAAGCTATAGTGAATTATAGGCTAGTATACATTCTCGAGTCAAGAGGACTTTACAGCCAGTATCAAGCAGGATTCCGCAGATATCGCTCAACCTTAGATCAGATGTGTAGTTTAGAAACATACATACAGAACGCCTTTATGCGTAGACAGCACGTACTGGCCGTGTTTTTCGATCTTGAAAAGGCATATGATACTACCTGGAGACATGCGATTCTGCGGAAGTGCCATGAGTGGGGACTAAGAGGGAATTTGCCAAGGTTCTTACACGAATTCCTGAAATCACGGAGGTTCCGCGTGCGTCTGGGGTCAGTATTATCAGACCCCTATACACTAGAAAACGGAATACCTCAGGGGTCGATTCTTAGTGTAACGTTGTTCCTAGTAGCGGTTAACTGTCTAGCCGAAATTATAGAGGAACCTACTCAAGTATCGTTATACGTTGACGACCTCGCCATCTATCTATCTGGTGATAATCTAAATGAGGTTGGAACAACTCTTCAACAGTCTATAGACAAAGTGGCAAATGAGGCTTCTAGAAATGGTTTTAAATTCTCAAGACAAAAAACAGTGTGCCTTCATTTCTGTCGTCTGAGACATGAACATGACCCACCCGTTTTATATTTAGACGGCATACCGATAGAGTATAAAGAAAGCGTACGGTTTCTAGGCCCCACATTTGACTGTAAACTAAGTTGGCAGGAACATTTAGAATTAACATACACCAAAGCAAAAAGAACCCTGGACATATTGAAATTTCTGGGCAGTTACAAATGGGGAACGGAGAGAAAAATTCTGGAACGTATTTTCATTTGTCTCACCCGTTCCAAATTAGATTATGGAGCTCCAGTATATAATTCCGCGCGTAAGTCACGTCTTAGGATATTGGACAAAATTTATAATGAAGGAATCAGACTAATTACAGGCGCCTTCCGCACAAGTCCTCTTCAGAGCCTCTACGCAGAGTCGGGATTTCTCCCCCCACAACTTAGGAGGGAGCAGTTAACCTTGACCTATTTCGCCGGAATATGGGGAAAACCGACACATCCAATGTTTAAAACCATATTTGAGAGCCCGAGCTATGAAGAATACCAAGAGCAAATTACGCGGACGCGGCCTTTCGGAATTCGAGCTAAAAGCTTTCTAGAAGCAGAACGCTTAGAATTGGGACCAGTGGAGCCTTGGGGCACTGCTCCTTTTCCACCTTGGTTGCTATACCCCGCAAGCGTCCGTTTAGACCTGTCAGTATTCAAAAAAGATGAAACGCCTTCGGTAGTTTATAGAGGAAAACTTTTAGAAATATTAAATAGTCACATGGACTACCGACCCATCTTTACAGATGGTTCAAAGATAGATGACGGCGTAGGTTGCGCTATTTACACTGAGGGAGTTACCATGACTTGGACACTCCCTCACTATGCTACCGTATACACGGCAGAAATTTACGCAATCTGGCAGGCATTGAAACTGACCATCGACAAAAACTACAAAAAGGCATTGGTATTAACAGATTCATTAAGCGCAATACAGGCTCTCCGGGACAAGTTTTCGACTGATCCTATGGTTATAAATATTTATGAAACACTGCTTCAGATACGTACACGAAATCAAGAGGTAATATTTGTATGGGTGCCAGGCCACATTGGTGTGTCTGGCAATGAGAAAGCTGATTTGGCGGCAAAAAGTGCTGCCGCTGATAATGTAGACATAATCTGCGCCGTGCGCCCTACTGACATGCAAACTTTTATGAAAACCTCTGTGATTAGAAAATGGCAAATACATTGGAATATCAGCAATGACAAACTAAGAGAAATAAAGCCATACGTACGAACGGTTTTGGTCGAGAACCTCCCGCGGCGGGAATCTGTTATACTTACGAGGCTCAGGATTGGACATACGCGAATAACACATGGGTATTTGCTGGTAGGTGAAAGGCGACCTAGATGCCCTCTTTGTAGGGAGAGACTTACTGTGGCACATGTACTGGAAGGGGGTCAGGCTCTGCGGATACATAGACAACGAGCAGGCTTGCCACATGATTTGCGCGCGATCTTGAAAGAGGGTTCTTCATACACTAAAGGGTTATTTGCCTTTTTAAAGAATATAAACCTATTCAATAAGATTTAGGTTAGGTTAGGTTAGGTTAGGTTTTTTATTTATTTGGGGAGTGGAATATCGAGTACCTCCCCATAGAATGAATGGATATAAGCTGAATGTATTTATTTGTGTGAATGTATTTATTTGTGTGAATGTATTTATTAGCGTGAGTGTATCTAATAGCGTGGGTGTATTTATTAGCGTACGTGTATTTATTAGCATGAAAGTACTTATTGGCTTGGGTGTTGGTGTGGATGTTTTAACTTAGAATTTTATCTGGGGGGTGCAAGGAATTTTTTATAGAAGTACTTCACCCCCAATTCTAGTCTATTTAGTTTTATCTTACTAGTTTATTTAGTTTATTTTAGAGGGTGGTAGAACCTTTAAAAGAGTACTCCACCCACATCTGAAGCAAATAACCCTTTTTATATAGCTTTTAGTAGAGATGATGTGGAAAATATCGTTTGCAGGTTATGTAAACACTACTAGTACATAGATTTCATATCATGTTAATACGCGATAGTTGATAGGTAAAAGTGAGACAAACAAAGTGAGGCAGGGGGTGGCTATAATCCTACCATTCTGGTATCCCCCACTTAGGTGAGAAAAGAAGAGGATGGCGTCACGCGTCATTGTCAGTTCTCCTCCCCCCGTCGACTGGCTTCGATGGCTAAAGTGAGGAGGAGACGGCATGACTGCTACAGTACCCCCTGGTTCCATGCTACTTCTAATGGAAGCTGCGATGGATATCGTGGGGAGAAAGAAAGCGCCATCCCAGCTCGAGTGGTCCTAAATAACTACTTCGGCGCTAATGACCTAAGTTGTCGATGCGCAAAAAAAAAAAAAAAAAAAAAAAAATTAACATAAATTAATATTTGTTTTCGCCTATTCTAGTCAGTGAGGTGCAGTATTGTTGGTCAGCTTCGGAATGTCAGTTTCGGAATGCAAGTGTTGAAAGTAAAAAAGTTATGGATTTCAAGAGTAATTAGTATTTCATTTCACGTGTCATAAGTATTATTTTTTTTCTTTGTGGGTATCAAATGTCAAAAATTCGCAGAAATTCCCGTTGGGATAAAGACGTATAATGTATTCAAGAAAGATGAAACAACTTGTAACGTAAATACACCAAATTATATAGGTGGCTTTTGCTGGATGGACTATAAAGACACGAGAAGCCTGCCAAATTCAATTATTACTAGTGAAGCCAATGATTACTCATTTCATGATAATTTTAGGACCATTAATATAACAGTCGCAATGTATTAAGTCACTCCCTTTGGCCAGGGGCAGATGTGGAAGCTGTATTAGACGATTTTACATGGCAAGAACGATCAACGGTAGATCTGGCCGAATACTGTACAATTTTTCGAAGCTTTTACATTATTATTGGATAATGATTTAATTGAAAAAATTGTACAGTGGCCAAATTCCCGCGCTGAAATGTTACCAATTACGACATATGTTTTCAATAATTCAAATTTGAAAAAGTGGAAGGACGTCATAGTCGACGAAATGAAGTTTTCAGTACTGGAATTATAGTTTTTAGGAATCTATTAAAATACACTTAGCCGCAACTAATTCAGGCTTGTTCACCTATTCAGGCTAAAAAAAAAATGAGGCATTCAGCGCCTAATCACAGGCGTCTCGGCGTTTTTTTTGATCTTTATGTTAAATTCTATTTCCGCGGAGGAATTATAAAGCTGTAAAATTAGCGGCGTGTTTTCGGTACCTCCTTCCTTTTCACTTTATCATTTTTATTATAACCTCATATTCAATCTTTCGAGCATGTTGGTTTCTAGCATTATTTCAGCTTCGTCAGATGCTCGCCAAATATGTTCGCCGAAGCTCATCTTAGTTTGAAACGTCATTCCTAGATATTTGGCGGCTGACTTTGTAAATGCAGTTTCATCGCCGGCTGGCAACTGGAAGGTAAGCCATGGCTACATGATACAAACTGTTTTCATAGCATTCATGATGCTGCATTTACACTTATTCCGTAATATGTTGGGTTTAGCGGACGTCGCATTAGAATGGCTGGCGACGACGATCACGTGCGGGCTGGGGCACGTGATTCCCGGAGTGGGGAAACCTATGAACGCATGTCTTTTCGGATTAGAGCGCATGCTTCTTAATTACTAGTTATGGTAATCAATTTGATAATATATTCTAAGTTTAGGATGTAATTACTATAGAAATTCATTAAAATACACGAAGCCACAATTACTTCACGTTTGTTTGCCTGCTCAGGCTAAAGAAATGTTAGGCATCCAGCGGAGAATCACAGGCGTCTCGACGATATTTTTGGATTTTGATGTAAAATTCTATTTTCGTCGATGTGTTATAAAGCTCTAAAAGTTGCGTTTGTGTTCCCGCTACCACCTGCCTTTTCACTTTATTATTTTTATTATACTCAAATATTCAGTATTTCTAGCATGTTGGTTTCTAGCATCAATCGTCAGCTGCTCGTCTAATATGTTCGGCGGAGCTCATCTTAGTTTGAAACGTCATCCCAAGATATTTAGCGGCTGGCTTTGAAAATATAGTTTCTTAGGCGACTTGCAAGTAGAAGGTAAGCCAAGGCTTCATGATACAATCTATTTTCATAGAAATTTGAAAACCTATAAAAGCAGGTCATTTTGGATTAGAGTGCATGTTTCTAAATGTATTTCTGGTAAAAACGCAATTTAACACAATCGCAATACTTCCACTTACTAGGAGTAAAAGAAAATAAAAATTGCCCATTAGAACTATAATAATTGCAGTAAAACGTAGTTATGTTATTGTTTCATACCATATTTTTGCACATGGTAAATCCTCATTCCCTGAGGATTCCTTTATTTCAAAATTATTATTCTTCTTACGCAGAAACTTCTGCAATGATGCTTATTAAATTTTAGCCGAATTACACTATTAATTGATTATTATTATACTTTTTTACAGGTAGTGCGAGTGCGGTTGCTAACGGGAGTGCTTTGTATTCTTTACTATCAAAATAAGTGATTATTTTAACTAGTGCGTTAAAAAAATGATTAGTCCATGGATATTCCAAATTTCGCGCAGAATAGTAATGCGTTCTAGAATTTTGCGATTGTAATATTTTAAACTGTGTCATGTGTCCAGTGTAATGAAGTGAAAGAAGCAAGGACATCGAAGGATATGTAACTGCAAGAGATTGTTACATATTCCAACCTACAGCATTAAAGGTAGGCTGGGGAATTATAGTGGTCCATGTTTATGTTATCTCTGGATTGTCCGTAATAGTATTGGTAGAAAAATCTTAGACTGAAATGAACTCGGTTTCAATTAATTCAAAATAATTATAATTCATTCAAATTATGTCAAGTCGCATGAATGTTTGCTACATAAATTCTATATTACTTAGTGCTTGTTAGAGATTGAATATTTGATACTAATGAAAATGTGATGCATTACTCATTCCTTGTGATATTATGTTTAGCAAAAATCTTCACTCTGGAAAATTCTGGACTTTTCAGAATTTACTTTTCCAGTCCAAATAGTTTCCTCAATAAAATCGTCAACTACGTAAATAAGGTTTTATATAATTTATGACAACGATGCTATCTTGCATATACTGTTATGAATTGAATAATTGGAATTATAATTATTTAATTAAACATTTATATGGCCACTATTAATATCCTTCTTCGGAACTTCCAGTCCAGGTAGAGCAGAGTCGGTAAGTGAATTCTTAACATGCTTATTATTGCAGGTTGCATTTGTTTAGATATATGTGAATTTCCCCTACAAAAGAAAAAAAAAGTCTGGTGTGAAACACGCACACAACTTTCTCTTACTCCAGTTTTCGGAATAGTACCTAATTGACCAATTTTATAGTTTGTGTAGCAAGTTTGATGAAATTCTTTAGCGCTTGTCGAAAACGAAATAAAATGTTCAGTAAAAGCGCACTTGCGGTTTACTAATTTTCTTCCGTAAAAACGCACTTCCGGTCATCCGATTTTTTTTAAAACTCAGAATTTCAACAGCACATTTCATTCTAATTAATATTATTTAGATGATAGAATTGTATAGTAAACTGAAAAAGCAGCTTAGAGGAAATCCTAACCCCACCGTTCTCCCAAAAGTGCCCTTCAATGAATTTTTCAAGTGAAATTTTTTAAATAAAAGTGGTAGATCTTTGTATGTGTGTAGTTGATATAACAAGTTTGAAGAAAATCTTCGAAAATGCAAGAAAATTGGAGAATATCAAAAAATGGAATAATATTTTAGTGTTTTAAAGTAAAAGTGTTTACCATTATGTATGTAGCTGTTGATTTATTTAATTTTTTACGTAGGTATAGTTGAATTGACTTTTGTTTATATTATGTTAATCTTGTAATGCTTTTGTCAACTTTATTGCCTATTTCATGTTTTGGTATGTACCAGAGTTTCTCTATTGGATTTAATTAACATAAATTAATATTTGTTTTCGCCTATTCTAGTCAGTGAGGTGCAGTATTGTTGGTCAGCTTCGGAATGCAAGTGTTGAAAGTGAAAAAGTTATGGATTTCAAGAGTAATTAGTATTTCATTTCACGTGTCATAAGTATTATTTTTTTTCTTTGTGGGTATCAAATGTCAAAAATTCGCAGAAATTCCCGTTGGGATAAAGACGTATAATGTATTCAAGAAAGATGAAACAACTTGTAACGTAAATACACCAAATTATATAGGTGGCTTTTGCTGGATGGACTATAAAGACACGAGAAGCCTGCCAAATTCAATTATTACTAGTGAAGCCAATGATTACTCATTTCATGATAATTTTAGGACCATTAATATAACAGACGCAATGTATTAAGTCACTCCCTTTGGCCAGGGGCAGATGTGGAAGCTGTATTAGACGATTTTACATGGCAAGAACGATCAACGGTAGATCTGGCCGAATACTGTACAATTTTTCGAAGCTTTTACATTATTATTGGATAATGATTTAATTGAAAAAATTGTACAGTGGCCAAATTCCCGCGCTGAAATGTTATGTGTAAATGTTACCAATTACGACATATGTTTTCAATAATTCAAATTTGAAAAAGTGGAAGGACGTCATAGTCGACGAAATGAAGTTTTCAGTACTGGAATTATAGTTTTTAGGAATCTATTAAAATACACTTAGCCGCAACTAATTCAGGCTTGTTCACCTATTCAGGCTAAAAAAAAAATGAGGCATTCAGCGCCTAATCACAGGCGTCTCGGCGTTTTTTTGGATCTTTATGTTAAATTCTATTTCCGCGGAGGAATTCTAAGCTGTAAAATTAGCGGCGTGTTTTCGGTACCTCCTTCCTTTTCACTTTATCATTTTTATTATACCTCATATTCAATCTTTCGAGCATGTTGGTTTCTAGCATTATTTCAGCTTCTTCAGATGCTCGCCAAATATGTTCGCCGACGCTTATCTTAGTTTGAAACGTCATTCCTAGATATTTGGCGGCTGACTTTGTAAATGCAGTTTCATCGCCGGCTGGCAACTGGAAGGTAAGCCATGGCTACATGATACAAACTGTTTTCATAGCATTAATGATGCTGCATTTACACTTATTCCGTAATATGTTGGGTTTAGCGGACGTCGCATTAGAATGGCTGGCGACGACGATCACGTGCGGGCTGGGGCACGTGATTCCCGGAGTGGGGAAACCTATGAACGCATGTCTTTTCGGATTAGAGCGCATGCTTCTTAATTACTAGTTATGGTAATCAATTTGATAATATATTCTAAGTTTAGGATGTAATTACTATAGAAATTCATTAAAATACACGAAGCCACAATTACTTCACGTTTGTTTGCCTGCTCAGGCTAAAGAAATGTTAGGCATCCAGCGGAGAATCACAGGCGTCTCGACGATATTTTTGGATTTTGATGTAAAATTCTATTTTCGTCGATGTGTTATAAAGCTCTAAAAGTTGCGTTTGTGTTCCCGCTACCACCTGCCTTTTCACTTTATTATTTTTATTATACTCAAATATTCAGTATTTCTAGCATGTTGGTTTCTAGCATCAATCGTCAGCTGCTCGTCTAATATGTTCGGCGGAGCTCATCTTAGTTTGAAACGTCATCCCAAGATATTTAGCGGCTGGCTTTGAAAATATAGTTTCTTAGGCGACTTGCAAGTAGAAGGTAAGCCAAGGCTTCATGATACAATCTATTTTCATAGAAATTTGAAAACCTATAAAAGCAGGTCATTTTGGATTAGAGTGCATGTTTCTAAATGTATTTGTGGTTAAAACGCAATTTAACACAATCGCAATACTTCCACTTACTAGGAGTAAAAGAAAATAAAAATTGCCCATTAGAACTATAATAATTGCAGTAAAACGTAGTTATGTTATTGTTTCATACCATATTTTTGCACATGGTAAATCCTCATTCCCTGAGGATTCCTTTATTTCAAAATTATTATTCTTCTTACGCAGAAACTTCTGCAATGATGCTTATTAAATTTTAGCCGAATTACACTATTAATTGATTATTATTATACTTTTTTACAGGTAGTGCGAGTGCGGTTGCTAACGGGAGTGCTTTGTATTCTTTACTATCAAAATAAGTGATTATTTTAACTAGTGCGTTAAAAAAAAGATTAGTCCATGGATATTCCAAATTTCGCGCAGAATAGTAATGCGTTCTAGAATTTTGCGATTATAATATTTTAAACTGTGTCATGTGTCCAGTGTAATGAAGTGAAAGAAGCAAGGACATCGAAGGATATGTAACTGCAAGAGATTGTTACATATTCCAACCTACAGCATTAAAGGTAGGCTGGGGAATTATGGTGGTCCATGTTTATGTTGTCTCTGGATTCTCCGTAATAGTATTGGTAGAAAAATCTTAGAATGAAATGAACTCGGTTAAATAAATTCAAAATAATTATAATTCATTCAAATTATGTCAAGTCGCATGAATGTTTGCTACATAAATTCTATATTACTTAGTGCTTGTTAGAGATTGAATATTTGATACTAATGAAAATGTGATGCATTACTCATTCCTTGTGATATTATGTTTAGCAAAAATCTTCACTCTGGAAAATTCTTAGACTTTTCAGAATTTACTTTTCCATTCCAAATAGTTTCCTCAATAAAATCGTCAAATACGTAAATAAGGTTTATATAATTTATGTCAACGATGATATCTTGCATGAGACTGTTATGAATTTAATATTGGAATTATAATTATTTAATTAAACATTTATATGGCCACTATTAATATCCTTCTTCGGAACTTCCAGTCCAGGTAGAGCAGAGTCGGTAAGTGACTTCTTAACATGTTTATTATTGCAGGTTGCATTTGTGTAGATATATGTGAATTTCCCCTACAAAAGAAAAAAAAAGTCTGGTGTGAAACACGCACACAACTTTCTCTTACTCCAGTTTTCGGTATAGTACCTAATTGACCAATTTTATAGTTTGTGTAGCAAGTTTGATGAAATTCTTTAGCGCTTGTCGAAAACGAAATAAAATGTTCAGTAAAAGCGCACTTGCGGTTTACTAATTTTCTTCAGTAAAAACGCACTTCCGGTCATCCGATTTTTTTTAAAACTCAGAATTTCAACAGCACATTTCATTCTAATTAATATTATTTAGATGATAGAATTGTATAGTAAACTGAAAAAGCAGCTTAGAGGAAATCATAACCCCACCGTTCTCCCAAAAGTGCCCTTCAATGAATTTTTCAAGTGAAATTTTTTAAATAAAAGTGGTAGATCTTTGTATGTGTGTAGTTGATATAACAAGTTTGAAGAAAATCTTCGAAAATGCAAGAAAATTGGAGAATATAAAAAAATGGAATAATATTTTAGTGTTTTAAAGTAAAAGTGTATACCATTATGTATGTAGCTGTTGATTTATTTAATTTTTTACGTAGGTATAGTTGAATTGACTTTTGTTTATATTATGTTAATCTTGTAATGCTTTTGTCAACTTTATTGCCTATTTCATGTTTTGGTATGTACCAGAGTTTCTCTATTGGATTTAATTAACATAAATTAATATTTGTTTTCGTCTATTCTAGTCAGTGAGGTGCAGTATTGTTGGTCAGCTTCGGAATGCAAGTGTTGAAAGTAAAAAAGTTATGGATTTCAAGAGTAATTAGTATTTCATTTCACGTGTCATAAGTATTATTTTTTTTCTTTGTGGGTATCAAATGTCAAAAATTCGCAGAAATTCCCGTTGGGATAAAGACGTATAATGTATTCAAGAAAGATGAAACAACTTGTAACGTAAATACACCAAATTATATAGGTGGCTTTTGCTGGATGGACTATAAAGACACGAGAAGCCTGCCAAATTCAATTATTACTAGTGAAGCCAATGATTACTCATTTCATGATAATTTTAGGACCATTAATATAACAGGCGCAATGTATTAAGTCACTCCCTTTGGCCAGGGGCAGATGTGGAAGCTGTATTAGACGATTTTACATGGCAAGAACGATCAACGGTAGATCTGGCCGAATACTGTACAATTTTTCGAAGCTTTTACATTATTATTGGATAATGATTTAATTAAAAAAATTGTACAGTGTCCAAATTCCCGCGCTGAAATGTTACCAATTACGACATATGTTTTCAATAATTCAAATTTGAAAAAGTGGAAGGACGTCATAGTCGACGAAATGAAGTTTTCAGTACTGGAATTATAGTTTTTAGGAATCTATTAAAATACACTTAGCCGCAACTAATTCAGGCTTGTTCACCTATTCAGGCTAAAAAAAAATGAGGCATTCAGCGCCTAATCACAGGCGTCTCGGCGTTTTTTTTGATCTTTATGTTAAATTCTATTTCCGCGGAGGAATTATAAAGCTGTAAAATTAGCGGCGTGTTTTCGGTACCTCCTTCCTTTTCACTTTATCATTTTTATTATAACCTCATATTCAATCTTTCGAGCATGTTGGTTTCTAGCATTATTTCAGCGTCGTCAGATGCTCGCCAAATATGTTCGCCGAAGCTCATCTTAGTTTGAAACGTCATTCCTAGATATTTGGCGGCTAACTTTGTAAATGCAGTTTCATCGCCGGCTGGCAACTGGAAGGTAAGCCATGGCTACATGATACAAACTGTTTTCATAGCATTAATGATGCTGCATTTACACTTATTCCGTAATATGTTGGGTTTAGCGGACGTCGCATTAGAATGGCTGGCGACGACGATCACGTGCGGGCTGGGGCACGTGATTCCCGGGATGGGGAAACCTATTAACGCATGTCTTTTCGGATTAGAGCGCATGCTTCTTAATTACTAGTTATGGTAATCAATTTGATAATATATTCTAAGTTTAGGATGTAATTACTATAGAAATTCATTAAAATACGCGAAGCCACAATTACTTCACGTTTGTTTGCCTGCTCAGGCTAAAGAAATGTTAGGCATCCAGCGGAGAATCACAGGCGTCTCGACGATATTTTTGGATTTTGATGTAAAATTCTATTTTCGTCGATGTGTTATAAAGCTCTAAAAGTTGCGTTTGTGTTCCCGCTACCACCTGCCTTTTCACTTTATTATTTTTATTATACTCAAATATTCATATTTCTAGCATGTTGGTTTCTAGCATCAATCGTCAGCTGCTCGTCTAATATGTTCGGCGGAGCTCATCTTAGTTTGAAACGTCATCCCAAGATATTTAGCGGCTGGCTTTGAAAATATAGTTTCTAAGACGACTCGCAACTAGAAGGTAAGCCAAGGCTTCATGATACAATCTGTTTTCATAGAAATTTGAAAACCTATAAAAGCAGGTTATTTTGGATTAGAATTACACTTATTAATTTTGAATTACACTATTAATTGATTATTATTATACTTTTTTACAGGTAGTGCGAGTGCGGTTGCTAACGGGAGTGCTTTGTATTCTTTACTATCAAAATAAGTGATTATTTTAACTAGTGCGTTAAAAAAAAGATTAGTCCATGGATATTCCAAATTTCGCGCAGAATAGTAATGCGTTCTAGAATTTTGCGATTATAATATTTTAAACTGTGTCATGTGTCCAGTGTAATGAAGTGAAAGAAGCAAGGACATCGAAGGATATGTAACTGCAAGAGATTGTTACATATTCCATCCTACAGCATTAAAGGTAGGCTGGGGAATTATGGTGGTCCATGTTTATGTTGTCTCTGGATTCTCCGTAATAGTATTGGTAGAAAAATCTTAGAATGAAATGAACTCGGTTAAATAAAATCAAAATAATTATAATTCATTCAAATTATGTCAAGTCGCATGAATGTTTGCTACATAAATTCTATATTACTTAGTGCTTGTTAGAGATTGAATATTTGATACTAATGAAAATGTGATGTATTACTCATTCCTTGTGAATTATGTTTAGCAAAAATCTTCACTCTGGAAAATTCTTAGACTTTTCAGAATTTACTTTTCCATTCCAAATAGTTTCCTCAATAAAATCGTCAAATACGTAAATAAGGTTTTATATAATTTATGTCAACGATGATATCTTGCATGATACTGTTACATTTATATGGCCACTATTAATATCCTTCTTCGGAACTTCCAGTCCAGGTAGAGCAGGGTCGGTAAGTGAATTCTTAACATGTTTATTATTGCAGGTTGCATTTGTGTAGATATATGTGAATTTCCCCTACAATAGAAAAAAAAAGTCTGGTGTGAAACACGCACACAACTTTCTCTTACTCCAGTTTTCGGAATAGTACCTAATTGACCAATTTTGTAGTTTGTGTAGCAAGTTTGATGAAATTCTTTAGCGCTTGTCGAAAACGAAATAAAATGTTCAGTAATAGCGCACTTGAGGTTTACTAATTTTCTTCAGTAAAAATGAAGCACTTCCGGTCATCAGATTTTTTTTAAAACTCAGAATTTCAACAGCACATTTCATTCTAATTAATATTATTTAGATGATAGAATTGTATAGTAAACTGAAAAAGCAGCTTAGAGGAAATCCTAACCCCACGTGCCCTTCAATGAATTTTTGAAGTGAAATTTTTTAAATAAAAGTGGTTGATCTTTGTATGTGTGTAGTTGATATAACAAGTTTGAAGAAAATCTTCGAAAATGCAAGAAAATTGGAGAATATCAAAAAATGGAATAATATTTTAGTGTTTTAAAGTAAAAGTGTATACCATTAAGTATGTAGCTGTTGATTTATTTAATTTTTTACGTAGGTATAGTTGAATTGACTTTTGTTTATATTATGTTAATCTTGAATGCTTTTGTTAACTTTATTGCCTATTTCATGTTTTGGTATGTACCAGAGTTTCTCTATTGGATTTAATTAACATAAATTAATATTTGTTTTCGCCTATTCTAGTCAGTGAGGTGCAGTATTGTTGGTCAGCTTCGTAATGTCAGTTTCGGAATGCAAGTGTTGAAAGTAAAATAGTTATGGATTTCAAGAGTAATTAGTATTTCATTTCACGTGTCATAAGTATTATTTTTTTTCTTTGTGGGTATCAAATGTCAAAAATTCGCAGAAATTCCCGTTGGGATAAAGACGTATAATGTATTCAAGAAAGATGAAACAACTTGTAACGTAAATACACCAAATTATATAGGTGGTTTTTGCTGGATGGACTATAAAGACACGAGAAGCCTGCCAAATTCAATTATTACTAGTGAAGCCGATGATTACTCATTTCATGATAATTTTAGGACCATTAATATAACAGTCGCAATGTATTAAGTCACTCCCTTTGGCCAGGGGCAGATGTGGAAGCTGTATTAGACGATTTTACATGGCAAGAACGATCAACGGTAGATCTGGCCGAATACTGTACAATTTTTCGAAGCTTTTACATTATTATTGGATAATGATTTAATTGAAAAAATTGGACAGTGGCCAAATTCCCGCGCTGAAATGTTACCAATTACGACATATGTTTCCAATAATTCAAATTTGAAAATGTGGAAGGACGTCATAGTCGACGAAATGATGTTGACAGTACTGGAATGATAGTTTTTAGGAATCTATTAAAATACACTTAGCCGCAACTAATTCAGGCCTGTTCACCTGTTCAGGCTAAAAAAAAAATGAGGCAGTCAGCGCCTAATCACAGGCGTCTCGGCGTTTTTTTGGATCTTTATGTTAAATTCTATTTCCGCGGAGGAATTATAAAGCTGTAAAATTAGCGGCGTGTTTTCGGTACCTCCTTCCTTTTCACTTTATGATTTTTATTATAACTGTAATGGTTGTAGGAGGAGATGTTGGTTGTGGATGTTGATAGAGAAATAACACCTTAATATCGGTATAAGATATATAATTGATATATATGCATATGACTGACTGCCAGGGACTGTATACTTAACACTACAAGAACAGAACAGACTGACTGACGTGGCTAAACGATGTGTACAATTCAAGTGTGAGACTGTGAACAGAATATCCCCTTTTGACTCTGTCTCTCGTATATATATGCAACTGGCCTCTCCTCTCCTGTCTCTCGAGAGGGGCTCTTTCTCTCTGATGCGTGGTGGGGGTTCACTCGCTAGTGTGGATGAGTGGTCGGGGTTACTGCCCCTACATCATATCCCTCCTGAAGTAATTTTTCGTTTGTGAAAAATTAGCGTTGGTAGCTTGGCTGAAACGATGATGTTGATGCTGCTAAATTTGTAGCATATGTGGCTAGCATGATGTGTTTTTTTTTTTGAAAGCCAGAGTTGTCAAGTCTGTCATAGAGATTTTTTTTTTTAAATTTTGAGCAGTCTTTGGCAGTAATTTAAATATGTACATTGAAAGAACAATATTTACATGATTGGTTATTAACATAATTTGAAAAAGGAAAACTAATAATTTCAATACATGATATTGGATCTGCATTTTTAGTTTAGAAATATTAAGAGATCCATTAATTATTTATATTTGCAATCCAGATGCCATTGAAAATTTAAAATTATTTACATTTGTTTTTATTTTGTCAATTGTTTATGTTATTGAAATACTTGGTAAATCCATTACTAAGCATCATGTAAGAGTTTGAATTATATTTACAAGGAGTTTTGCTGAATTTATGTGCATCATGGATTCATTTTCGATATAAAATTAGAAATTTAAAAATTTGAATATAAAATTGAACATAAAAATTGACTAAATCTAAGGTACAATAATGATTAAATAATTTTTTTTTTTTTTTATTAAATAAATATTTCGCTTGAGTATAAAGTATTAAACAATTGAAAAAATTCATGATTCATTTTCGATATAAAATTAGAAATGATTTCCATGTAATGAAACTTACGGTTATAAACAATTAAAATTTTCCAGATGAATGAAAAACGTCATGATTATGGTATAAATGTTAAAAAAAATTATTACCTAATTAAGTAATGATTTACAATAATAATGATTTGATTAAATTGTTAAAATATCTTCTAATAATTATTCAGATGTAACAAAACTAATGGCTACAAACAACTGTTCATTTTTAAAGATGACTCTAAGAAAATGGAATATGAATTCAAATAAAATTTCAAGATGATTCTGCATAAATTTAAAATTCATTGAAAATTATACAATTGAAAAAGATTTTTGATAAATATCACAATTATAGAAGTAGATAATTAATAAACAAATGTGATGTAAAAAGATGCAGAGTAAAATTTAACAATTAATACATACTTAAAATAATTGATAGAAAATGATATAATTGATTGATGATATGACATGATATAATAAAATATATAATTAATTTTTTTTTTTTTTTTTCTGTAAACACACATATTTATTTATATACAATTGTTTCTAGGAACCTTAATAATTTGTGTGTGTTTAGGCAAATTAATTAAATAGAAAGGAATGTTAGAAAAAGAAGAAAATAAATTTGTTAAAGTGAAAAAAAAGAATTTATCAAAGAAGTGATAATGTATATGCAAATGCATGATGAAAAAAAAGCAATTTATGGAAGAAATATAATGTAACTTTCCCATGGAAGATCCTTTGAATCAAGATGATTTAATTTAGTGTTTTATTAATCTTCGTTGATGCTGGTTGATTGTATGTTTAAATCTTATAATTCAATATTCGTCGATGTTTAAAATTTTTATATTTGTCGATTTTGATTTTATTTAAGTATATTTTTATTTTATTTTATTTATTTTGTTTTGTTTATTTTGTTGTATAAATTCTATAATTTATACATTCGTGGAATAATATATTTTGTTTGTTTTGTGTTTGTAGACGAATTAAATTACTTTCTTTTTTTGCTTCCAACAAGGGTTGGAGTTGTCATACGCTGTCTTATAAATCAAGGTGCAATGATTTAATGTATTTGTTTTAGTTGATTTCTGAATCAACGGTGCAATGATGACTTTGTTTTCTAAATTGGTTTTATGCATTATTTGCACGAAGAAATTTGTTTTATGTTATGCGAAGAAATTTGTTTTATGCATAATGTTGTACGAAGAAATTGTTTTACGAAGAAGGCCTTGATAGAAACGTTTGCTTAATTTATGTAAACTTAATATTAATTTATAACTAGTGGACGAAATCGATTTCTTGCGAGCAGGAATGCAGGAATGCGCAGCTAGGATACGGCCGTAAGGAGATGGGGGTGTGAGCTCATAAATAATTAATTAATTATTCGAAGTTCGATGAATGTCTTCATAATTAATTAATAATTCGAAGTTCGATGAATGTCTGCAGACTTAATTAATAATTTGAAGTTCGGTGAATGTCTGCAGATTATGTCGACAGAATTCGAAGTGCTAAAGCTAGATAGATTAAGCGAATATTTTGTTAGTGGTAAACAAGTATTATATTAGTATCATAAAATATATATATATGAATGTATATGGCCATTTGAAAGAAAATTATTTAGTTGGGGTGTTGATTTTAATCACCCTTCAAGGTACATGTGACAAAAAACAATTAAAAGTGAAAGTAGTAAGTATAAAAAACTGGGTTTTTACCAGGTGCAGAAAGATATCTCCTTTTTTATTACTTCCATTGTTCGGCAATTCCTTGAAGATTAAAATTTCCCAATTGACCTGGGAAAATCCTTTCCTATTGAAGTAAGGTGCCTGGAATTCCTTCTAATTTTTGTATGCTTATTGTTATTTCACCCTTTTGTCGACGTTTTTATTCTATTAAACAAGAAGCAAATCAATGAAATATATCTAAGAAATAAGGGTTTTTACCTGTTTTGTCGGCGTTGAGACAATGCTGTAGAAGTTATATTCAATTTCTAAATTTTTCCAGTATTTTAATCCTGCAATAAATTCTAGCATTGTACAGTTTGTTAAATTCCCGTATTGTTTGTTTTTCTAAAATAAGAAAAGTATTAGTAAAAATTCTCTTTATGACTCCTTTTGCTGGTATCTAAAATAAGAAATGTTTGGATTTGCTTTGTATCAATGCATTAGTAAATGTTTTGTATGATTTCCTTTATGACCTAAAATTCAATGTTTAAATAAATAGGGTGTTTAACCTAAAATTGTTAAGAATGAGAATGTATATTGTTTAAATAAAATTTTCAAAATCCCTGGGTGTATTTACTGGGATATTTATGTTGAATTTATTTAAAATTTTTAACTAAAATGTTTATTTTTGAATTTAAATTTTGAAATTTTTCCTTGGACTAGAGTATTGTCTCCTCCCAACACCAGAAAAATTTGTCTAAATTTTCCGAAAATGTTATTAAATTTTTGCCTTTCTTGGCCGTAGATTCATTTTATGTGTGTTTGTAGGTTTTTTGTCGTAGATGTGCTTTTTTAATTTTGCTTAGATGCACTAATTTTCTTTCATTATCATTTAAGGTAATTAGTGCAGTCTGGTTGGAAAATATTTTGTAAATTTGGTACGGGCCATGATATTTTTTTGTGAATTTTCCCGTGGACGTAAAATTTTTTAAATAAACGTTATCTCCTACATAAAAATTTTGTTTTGAAACACTTTTATTATAATATTTTTCCCTTGTTTGTTTGGCTTTTTCATTATTATTTTTTGCCTGTTGACGCACTTTTTGAATTTTTTCATATAGACATTTTGTATGAATGTTAAAATTTTGAATGTCTTTTTGTGGATAGTTTAGTATCCAGGGAAATTGAAATTTGGTACCAAAAACTAGTTCATGGAGGGTAAAGTTTGTGGATACATTTTTCGTTGAGTTGTGTGCAGCTTTAATTAATGGCAGGTAATTATGCCAATTTTTGTCACTTTGGACATAGTGAGATATGTTATTGGCGATGTCTCTATGAATTCTCTCTAATCGTCCATTTGACGCAAGGTGGTATGGCGTCGTGCACACTTTTTTAATTTTTAACAGTGCACAGATTTGAAGTAAAATGGTGGACGTGAAATTGGTACCCAAATCTGTGAGTAGGTACTTTGGCGTGCCGTATCTGGTGAAGATATGGTTAACAATAATTTCAGCAATAGTCTCCGCTTTTTGGTTCGTAATTGGAAACATTTCCAAATAGCGGGAATATTGACAAATTATTGTTAATATGTATTTGTATTCTTCGCCTGTTAGAATATTTGTTGATGGCTCTAGCGGTCCAACAACATCAATTGAAATAGCTTGCCAAACATTAGTTGGCTCGCTAAATGTGCCTATTGGTGGTTATAGGCGTTTTCGGTTTTTCTAGTGGCGCAACTATGACACGTCTTGACATAGTTCTCCACGTCTTTGGTCATGTCAGGCCAGGAGAATTGAGTTTTTATGCGGTCATATGTTTTTTGTCTGCCATAATGACCAGACAATGGGTTGTCATGATACAGCTGTAAAACTGTATCACGCATTTTGCTTGGAACAAGAATGTTGTTGTCCAGCACATTGATTAGAAGGCCTGAATCATCTGTCGTGTAATTTTTTGATTGGGCTAGACGTCGGCATTGCTCATCTTCAGCCTGCTGCTGAGCTATTTCTAATAAGTCGATGTTTGGGTAATATTCTGGGGATATATCGGTGTTGATGCAGCCTATATATCTACTTAACGCATCTGCATGAGCGATGTTTTTAACCGATCTGTGTTCGATGTAGAAGTCGAACTCACTTAATTTCAGTGACCATCTGTACAATTTCGAATGCGGGTCTTTTAAATTTTGAAGCCACTGCAGAGCTGAGTGGTCAGTTATTATTTTGAATTTGTAGCCGAAAATGATATATCTGTACTGTTTACAGCCAAAGAGAATGGCTAACAGTTCTCTTTCCGTAGTGCAGAGTCTTGTTTCAGTTTCAGACAGTACGCGGGATGAAAAGGCTATCGGACGTTCTTCGCCGTTTATTTGTTGGCTTAGAATTGCAGATATGCCAACGTTGCTTGCGTCCGTAGTCAATATAAATTCGTAATTATAATGGGGTATGCCAGAATCGGTGGAGAAATCAATTTTTGTTTTAGAATCTGAAATGCCGATGAACATTGAGAAGACCATACAAACTTGGTATTTTTCTTTGTTAAGTCTGTAAGGGGCTTGGCTATTTCCGAGAAATTATGAATGCATTTTCTGTAAAAACCTATAAATCCTAAAAATGCTCTGACGTCTTTTAATTTTTTCGGAATTGGATAGGTTTCTACAGCTTTTAACTTCTCGTGATCTGGAGAAATGCCTTTTTTGCTCAATGTATAGCCTAAATATTTGCATTCTTCTTTGAAGAAGGTACATTTATTTAGGTCTATACAAAGATTGCCCTTCTGTAATTGTGTGAGAATTTTTCGTGTAGATGTTAAATGTTCATGAAATGTTTTGCCGTGAAAAATTAATATGTCGTCAATGAATGTGTGGCATATGTCACCCGTGTAACCCGATAATAGTTTATCCATTAAACGCTGATATGATCCGCTCGCGTTCTTCAGACCGAACGGAACAGATAAGAATTTGTATGTGCCGAATTGCGTTATGAATGTTGTTTTGTCTTGTGATGATTTGTCAAGTCTAATGGAGTGGTATGCGTTTGAAATGTCGAGTGTTGTGAAGTATGTTGTGTCATGTAATGTTGATAATATGTGTTGAATGTCTGGAAGAGGATAAATTTCAGATGTGGTGATTGCGTTTAATTTACGTTAATCAACCACGTATCTGTACTGTTTGCGTAACTGGGTGATGTCGTTTGGATCGACTTTTGTGTGATCCGCAGACTTCTTTTTAACAAGAATCACGGGATGAGCCCAGTTACTCGTCGATGGTTCGATTATTCCTCTATCCAGATTATCTTGTATTAGTGCTTTCAGTATGGTGGCTTCTGAATGTGATAGTTTGTAAGGTCGACTGTGTACAGGCGGATGATTTTGTGTGTCTATGTGGTGTGTAATATCTGTAAATTTTGTTTTGTAATCTTTGTCATGAGTGAATGTGTCATAGAATGGAGAAAATGTTTCAACAATTTTGTCTGCTTGTTGTGGAGAGAGATGAGTGAGTTTCTGGCGTAATAGTTGCTGAAAGGCTTGTATTTGTGTTTTTTGTTCGTGCGAGAGTTGTTGAATAGAATTTATGGTATGTTTGTTTGATGAGTTGTACGTCTCAGGGTTGTATTGAATGTGTGCTATTGGAAAATGTTTCGTGATGCAGATTTCATGTTGTGTTGTATTTATTAATGTTATGGCACAAGCATTGTTATGTACGTTAGTCAGTGTGTGGGGTAAATAAATTCCAGTAGTTAGACTGTCATGTTGTGTCAATAGTATGGAACCGTCTGGAATTTTTGTATGTAGCGTGTAAGTATTGACGATGTGGGATCGTGCAGGAATTTTGATTTTGTGTCTGGTTGATAATGTTTCTGGTAAAGTTGTGTTTTGAATGTTGTTAATTTGTGATGTTGTGTTGTCTGTTAAGAATGGAATGACTGTTTTGTTTATGATTATGTTTGAGTTTTTGAAATTAATAATGGCTTGAAATTTTGTTACTAGGTCTCTCCCAATGATCATTTCAAATTCATTTTTCAGTTGGGACACTATGAATTTACCTTGAATTTTAGTGTTTTGGCCTATGGATAATTGAATGTTTGACAGACCATAATTGGGAATAATCTGGTTGTGATCGATTTTAAAATGATACCAGATTTTTCGGGCCTCGATTTGACGTGACTGGCATCTATAAGCGAGTGTGAAGCACCCGTGTCGATCAGAGCTTTAACTTTTTTGTTTTTAATTTGGACGTTGATTAATAAATTATTTGAATCGTTGAGTGCCGGGATCAAGACCGTGGTAGCCGTTCGTGAAAACGGCTGAGCGCCTAATCGTTTTTTGCATTATTGAACCAGCATGCTTTTGCAGTATGCCCTCGTTTTTCACATATCTGGCATGTTGGCGGAACCCATCTATTCGACGTATTGCCAGTATTAAATTTGTTATTATTATTATTGCTGTTATTATTACTATTATTATTATTGTTGGGCATTTGTTATTTGAAATAGGGCCTACTTTGCCTGAAGGTACGATGGTCTGGCTTAAATTGTGGCTTTTTGCCAAAATTAGTGCGCGCTTGTTTATTATTATTAAAATTATTATTTTTGTAGTTGCAGTCGCGGTTCCAGTGGTTGCCTTGACAAAATTTACAAGGCGAAGGTGGTTTAGAAATAGAAACTCGCCTTCTTTTATTTTTCACGACTTGAAATTTTGTGTGCATTCTGAGTTCCAATGGACGCCGGAACAATGTTTGCATGGCGATGGCGGTTTGTCAGAAGACTGTATTGGCGAATCTACCTTTTTAATGGCAAATATCGAACCTTGAGGTTCTGCACTTTGTATGTCCCTGAGGGCTGTTGCATAAGTTTGAGCCTCATCAAGGTTTTTGGGGAGTTTAATTTGACTTGGGCCTTCATGGAACTTGGAAGTGATTTTATGAAGGCGTCCGTTGTTAGCCGCTCAACTAGATTTTGTAACGTTTGTAACGGGTTTTGTTGAGCTTTGAATAAGAGAGATGTGGCAATGTGCTTTATTCTGTCAGCAAAAGCTTCCAGAGTTTCTGATGGATTTTGTTGCAAGCTCGTTATTTGCTGCAACAATACCACGGGCGTTTTTTCTTTTTTAAATCTGGCAATTAGACTTTTCGTTGCTAGTCGGTATGTTAAAATGACGTTATCATTTGTGCACTGCGTTTTAAAAGTGTCAAAGAAAATTTTTGCCGCACCCGTTAATTTTAAAATTAAGATTTCCAGTTTGTCGGCTTCTGACCATCCCGAAATCGCACTATAATTATTAATTTGGTCTATAAAGGAATTTATGTCGCTATTATGGGAACCGTCGAAAACTGGTAAATTATTTATCATTTGCAAGTTCCGGATGTTTACGGGATTTGGAGCGTTGCACTTGTTTAGAAGGTACGCGATTGCTTCATCAGCAGATTTTTGTTGGCCATCGATTGTG